>PVJD01010197.1:0-55693 GCA_004026545.1 Mormoops blainvillei
TCTGTACGTAAAGTTGGTGTTTCCTCATACGGAAGAAATGGGTTATGGGGAAAATTCAGGTATACACGTAGGCTTGTTCGGTGGCACACCACAGCTGCCCGAGCCAGAGAGAAACCTGCTCTTTGCTGGAACGCTTCCTCCCCAGACCAGTTCTCCACACACAGCCTGATTTACAACCCTGCCAGCAGCCTGTGCCCCTTGGAGGCTCTGGGAGTGACTCCTGCCCTGATGTAAAGCACTCCGCAGGCAGGCTGCCCAAGAGGCCAGGCCACGCCCACTTGGGTCACCATCGGTTCAGATTAGGTTTGGATAGGAAAAGAAACAACATGGAAAAACGTGTATGGCAACATGTCCAAGGATGGTGCCATCACCAAACTCTCCCAGAGGTTGCGCCCTCTGCAGTCTGGGCAGAGTGCACCCTCAGTCTATGAGCTGACTGGCCAAGGGAGGGGGTTTGGGTTATCAGAGGAGGGCAGGAGACAATTCAGCCATAATCTCTGGCAAGTCATGTGGCACTGAGCATGGTACCTAGAAAAATCTCTTGTGCATGTTTCCCTTCGGAGTTCAAGAACCCCAAACTAAAGTGGAGAAATTAAGAATGAAACCAAATTTGGGTGGTTTGGACTTGAAGACAACTAGACAACCTGCAACACTGGGTGAGGGGTGGGGAAAAGTCCTTAAATCCTTATCAACCAGGACAATCACATTCTACCATGAAAAAGCCTGGCCAGGTGCTGTACTGAATCGAGAAGTTCCTCTGACCAAATCCCAGGATTTGAAGAGTACCGGGCGGAGGGGGCACACACACTTCTGTAAAACCCAACTGTCTATGTGGTTTCTTTTTCAAGTAGGGCCTTTGCTCCTTTACTGATTCCAAATGGTTCAGCATACTTTTGAGTCTATAAACTTAACTATAAATTATCCACTAAGCATGTGGCAAGAACAGTTCAACACTTTCTATCTGCTGATTGTGCAGATGCAAATTCAGTACCATTGTGGACACAAAGTACAAGATTCTGAAAATATCACCAAGCACTTGAAAGCATAGCAGCAGGGATGGGAAATAACTAACATGCAAGTACACCAGATTCTTTCAATGAAAATAAGGAAATTGGCATTTGGAAAAAAAAATCTGTCGCAAATAGACTGCAGTGATGACATCATTTTTAGCATTAAAAAAAGAAAAAGAGCAGTCTTATTCACACAATGTTTGAATAAGAGTTTGAACAGAGTTTACCAAGAATTCATTTCTTCAAAACCTGAATGAAACTAAGGAGGTCCTGTAATAGAACTCTGAGCATCTAAGCATCAGATCAAGGCAGAGAAATAGATTAATACCATCTTTTACACAAATGAATTCTTACTGAAAATACCACTTCTTGGAAGGGGGAATCAGAGTAAAAAAAAAAAAAATCAAAGATTTAGGAAGATATTCATCACAGCATTAAATAGTGAAAAACCAGAAACCATCTAAATGTTTTATAACGGAAATAGATAAATTATGATAAAATTTATAACCATTAAAACTCTACAATCAATAAAAATGTTTCTGAATCATTGTTCATGACATGGAGAAATGCTTGAGATAAAATTATCAAGTGAAAAAAGCTGGATGCAAAAGAGTGTATGTTGTATGTTCCCAGTTTAGGTGAAAAAGCAAACATATTGGGGGGAGGGGGAGAACTCGCTATACACCAAAATGTTCACAGTGGTCTTTTCTGGGTAGTGAGCCTAGGGTTGACTTTTTTTTTTAAAGAAAACAAATGTTTCAAGAAAGTAGAGTCACTAGAGCCCCCTGTGTGCTGGCACACTGCCCAGGGTTGGGAGGTGGCGGTATATGTATGACCGTGCCATGGGGCCATCTCTATAATTCCTTCAGGCCTGGGCCACAAATACCACAATGTGTCCCAAGGGGTCTGGAGTAGGTGCAGTCCTGCCAGTGTTGGCATGATCACAAGAGCCATTTTTCTGAAATTAAGCCTGTCACAAGCCACTGGAGAGTCAGATTCAGAATAGGAGGCAGTTGGCAGCACCAGTCACCAGTGGGGCTTTGCACTCCCCAGGGGGCCGCCCTACGCCTATCGCCCTGGTCAGGTTTACAGAAAGGGGGAGGGAAACCTACGCAATCCCAGGTTCCTCAGGTTCCCAGAGACAGACAAGGCACAGTGGAGACCACAGAGCCTCTGACTGTCCTCCCTCCCCCTCATGCCAAGAGAGGCCACACGGTGTGAGACTGTCTCCAGTTGGCGGTACTTGGTTTGGCACTTACACTTGCCCTCTCTCAGTAAGACACATGGCTCCTGGTTCTATTAAACAACAGGGCATTTTCTTTCTCACTTTGGATAAATCTGTATTTGTATTTCCACGTATGTCTGTGATGTACATAGACTGACACCCTCATCCACATCTCAGAATGTAAGGCACCTGCATGCCAAGATGACGGTTGTAAAGATAAGTTGGATAAAGCTAGAGTTGACAGAGGTACAGGGTAAGAAAAGAATATGTATTGGCCAGAAAAAAAAAAAGGACTCTGAGCGAGCAGAGAAAGTTGACTTACAGAGTAGGGCTCAGCTGTCACTGGCTCAGGTGAGGGCAGTCACTTACAGCTTTGAGCTCAACGCTGAAGCCCTTCTCCGGTTTCAGAAGTTAAGATGGAGCTTGTCGGTTAAGCCCAGGAGGTAGTGGCGCTATCCAGAGGGCAGAATGCAAGGGGAGGACTGGTCTCCTAAGCAGCCCAGCTGAGTGCTCTTTGTTAAACACAAATACCATCTATGCTTGTTTCCCTGTAACCAGACACCCTGAAGACACGCTGCACTCCTGCGCGTTCCTAACTCTTCTAACTGTACACACACAGGTGGGTGTTTTGAGAAGAATAAAATGTAAATATGGGAGTAAGCCTGAAGTGAAATTCTCGAAAGGGCAAGTCAGACTCACTTTTTGAAAAGCAGGTGAACATAGGCAAGCCTTTCAAAAGCAAGGAGGAGGAGGAACAAAGAGGGAGTTAGTTCCAAGGACAGGCACCCTTCGACACCTTGGAGCCCCTCCGCCCTCGCCATATACACGTGCGCGCACACACGAGCTGTCTGTCTCAGGTCTCACAGAGCAGAGGACAGGCCCGAGCAGAAACCATGGGCAAACCTGGCTACCACCTCTGCTCCCACCTAAACCCCTCTCTCTGCCCAGAACAGTGCACTTCACATCCATACTTCTTCCCAGTTTAAGAACGGTCACTCTTATCACTCAAACAGTGTGAAAAAGGCATCTTTCCTCTCCATTTGGACCACTGGTCATACAGGGTGATGGACCAGTGGGCTCAAGATAGGAGATGGGGGCAAGGAAGTGGAGGGGGGTCTTTCTTGTGTGAGCCTTTTGCTGGTGCCTGGTGAAAGTCTAAAGGAAGAAGGCGTTCATCCCCTGGGTACAAGGCCTGCTCCTCTCCCACCTGGAACCGAGGACTACCTTCCAGGGACAGCTGCGCAGGGAGAATGGCCAAGACCCACAGTCTGGGGAGCAGCAGCAAAGAATATCAAAGGACTAGTAGGACCTGGACCACGTGTAGTTTACAGTAGGGCAGGCGCCACCTCTAATCGGCTAAAAGAGGGAACCTGAAACAAAAGATGAAGAGCAGGCCAGGTGCCTGGGTTCAAGTGTGGTGTTCCTGCCCCTCGTGCAAGGTAGGGGAATCACTTGGGTGGGGACCAGATGATCTGGCACCATGAGAAGGTATTTAGATTCTTACTGTTCGGATGGAAAAATGTTATTAGACTGTGAGAACATTCAATCACAACACAGAAAGGATGCACGTGCCAGCCAGGAGTCTGCACTCCTCCCGCGGCCGGGCTGTGACTGAGCGCCATCCCATTTGAGAGAAACAGGAGTCTCCCAGCTCCTATTTAACTGATCTAGGGGAGGTCTGCACACGTCACCTTTGAAACGGACTCTCAGGAGTGGCTCATCTGGTCTCACTCCTCCACACAGAGGCCACCAGGCCCTGCTGCCCTGGCTTCACACGGGGCAGGAGGAGCCAGCTCCCAGTGCAGGTGGGGCTGATGGGGCCCACTGCCAACTGTGCTCCCTTCAGGCACATGCTCGGTTTCCAGCTCGAGAGGGCAACGCTGCTCAGAGGGATGGTGGGCTGGAGGGAGCCTTGCTGGCAGTGGCTGGTGTTTCACCTGACAACTGGTTCCACTTCTCACCACTGGGAGCCTGCCTGGCAGTCACAACATGTGGAGCACGCACAGCAAAACCACAGAAATCCTGCAACAAGAGCTACTCCAGGAGGAAAGCAAGGGGCCCGCAGCACAGGGGATGGGCCCCGAATGAGGGATGTGAGGAAAAGTGCACATGGACAAAAGCCAAGAACCCTCCCACCCCACGGATATTGGAGGCCACCCCGGCAAAGGCGCGCTCAACTCCCTGGGGATGAATTGTGTGATAATCTAGAGGACAGAAAGAGCCCAGACACACGCATTCCTCCCTAGGCCACAGCAGAACCGGCAGGTGACTGGAACACGCTGTGGAGAGCTGGTGACACTGGTCCACTGGCCCAGGTAGGAATCAGGTAGACGTGCCAATGGCAAGGACAGCTCGGGGCACCCTCCATAGAGCACAGAGAGCAAGCAAAGCGACCCTGAATTCCTGTTCATTATTGGTTTTGTTCTTTGTGTGGTTGGGTATTTTTTTCTTCTTTTCTTTTAAATAAAAAAGCCGCAAGGTTCTGCTGTCTGCATTCCCCTTGGGATGGCTGGCAGGTGGTCTGGAAGCGTCCCGGATGGCGGTGAACTGCGCTGGGGCGCGTGTCCTGGCAGCAAGGGCGGCGGCTGCGGGCTGTCACTGCACAGCGGCATCCGGGTGGCTCTGGTATCTGTGCCTCCACACCTCCTGGATCTTTTTGCACCATTTGTGAGCATTTCCGCTCGGGTCCATCAGGTAATACGTCCTGTTTGGCTGCAGAGAAAGAAACCATTTAATGTTCTCAAGGGAGTCTCCCCAAGGCCAGCAGTATAAAGAAACCACTGTCCTACTGCAGCCACTGCAGGTATCTCTGGAAGCACATGAATATGTGGATTTCCTCCTTCCACATATGTGCAGAGATTAAATATGCGGGTGATGACCTACAGATCACTTAGGTCAGCCCCAAAGTGAAAAACAAGTACAACTTGTCTCCTGGCCCAACTCAGAACTGAGACATGAACATGGGGCCCCTGACACACGGGAAATGGGGAGACAACTGCCTTGACTCCAGCTTCCTCCTTGGGCTATAGCATTTGGATGCTTCGAACAGGAAGTATGAAGGCCTCCAACTGCCCTGTAAAGGAGAACCCACAGGGACAAACTCACTGTGTGGACAAAGAAGGTTTTAAAATTCTTGGCCTCTGGTCGGAGTTCTTGTGACCACGGAATTTCACCTTTCAGAACTTTGTTGACAGGATCCACATAATATAAGTGTGGCCCTTCTGTGAGGAGTAACTGTCGTCGTCGTGCAAATAAACCCTAGTTGGAAAAAAAAAGAGGACCCTGCTTGTCAAGGCTCAGGGCGCAGGAACCGCTGCCAGACACCTATCTACTCAGCTGGGGCAAAGGGAGCGCGCATTCCTCACCCATGTGGACCCAGCCTTGGATCAGAGAGAGCGGAAGCATTTACTGCTTGGCTTTGGTGAGCTAGATCCCATCATTCCTGGTTCAGGCATCTCAACTTTGGCTGCCACATCGTAAAGTGGCAGCACAGGCCAGCTCACCAGCACAGGCCCCTGTGGCTGAGCCAGCTCTGACAGGCCCACCATCAGCGGTCAGCTCCCTCCGCTTCTTCTGTCTGCTGCTCCACGCTAAGGCCCAGAGCTCTGCCTGCTGGCTGCTCACACCTCGCCCACTGAGGACGCCCCAGGATGGGTCAGGAATGGAGGCCAGGAGCCTGAGCTTAGAAAGGCCCGTGTCAACAGATGGAGACCATTTATGGACTGATATGTTTTGATAAAATTAATCTATTTTATTAATCCATAAAACATACTAAATAATTTTCAAAAATAATTCTTATGAAGTGATAGGTGACTTGTGGGGACGTCAAGCAGAGCCTCCTCAACAGGACGGAAACTTTGACATCGGTGAACCCAACCTTGCAGAGACACCAGAATCCTGGCTCCTGAGAACGAGGCTCTAATTGTTTCACTACAGCTTTACCTGTGTGGTTTCAAACAGCTTCCCGTTTGAAGATCTGAAATTTCCCTTAGCTATCAAATCGAGAGAGGATCTCTAAAAGGGAACCAAACCGGAGGATGCCATGTGCGATGAGTTAACAGCAGGAGCTATGACGTGATCTGGAGTTAGAACCAGGAGGGAGACACAGGCAGACGCACAGGCGGAGGGGTGGGAGTCTGACTTACCTTTCGCTTATCTACTGGACCCATTTTTAGTATTAAATTATTTTCTACAAACTGATGCCTACAAAAGAAGAGAACAAGGATGAGACACTCACATAAGTCAGAAACAGATATTCTCCGAATTCCTCCCTTCAAAACAAATGTCCCAATGGCATTTTTGAACTTTGCTTTAACCAAGCCTCTCCCTTCACAGCTCCAAACTCACTTCAGTAACAAGATGAAACTCCAAATGCAGCTGAGCACAAGAGCACCGCTGCTTTATAGAACTTAAAACCTTATTTGGACCAGATACCAGAAACACTGCCTGCTGTCCCCTCTCATTCAGTAGCCTTCACACAGTCGAGGAAAGGTAGAGGGAGACAGGGCTGCAGAGCTGAGCCTGTCACGTTAAGTCCTCATTATTTTAAACAAAGCGGGACTGAGACACAAAACCCCTTCAAAGGGCACAGCCCACTGGGAGTCAACCTGAGGACGAAGCCTGCTGTTCATGTTAACCCCACAAACTGTGACCCCTGAAGTCAGTGTTCAGGATCTGCTGAGCCACTTAGAATCATAAATCCCTAAAAGAACAATGTTGGATTTGGTTTAAGAACATCTCCTCTGGTGTTTCTAATATAGTAATAAAGCACTTTTATTCAAATGTGGCAGGAATGTGGAAGAGAAAGCTTCAAATACAGCTTTTGATTTAATATACATAATTAGCAAAGTATATGTCACTTTGATTTAAGAGGCTGTTTTAATGTCTGCAGGCTATCTCTTTTGGTTAAAGCTAATAGTTACTGGCTTATGTTCTGGTTTTACAGAAATTCCTGACCCAAGGTTCTGTAGAAACGCAAAATATTTTATATTTGAAAAACATGTAAGACAGCTGTCATTTCAAATAGTGACAATTTTACCACAATAAGTATCTAGAGGGTGCCCACATGCTTCCCTGGCTCCTTTCAGGACCTAGTGCGTGTGCAAGGAGACTGGCTGAGCTGGTGGAGTCGCGGTCTCCCAACTGAGTGTGCCTGGCCCTGCCTGACCCAACCAGACAAATGCCCACACCCTAGAGCCCACTGGGCTTGCCTGCTGAGACCCCATCACTGAGAAATAGGCTGCAATCAAACTGACACCACATCATGTGGATTTTGAAAGCAACTACAAAGAATTTTAACAACAAAAAACAGCTGTGACCATATGTTCAAGGAAAAGTATACTACATCACGCCCAGAGGTACTTAAAAAAATAAAAACAAAACTTGAAACAGAAAAAAAATCAAGGAGAGCCCTGGCTGGTGTGGTTCAGTTGGTTGGATCATCATTCTGTAACAGAAAGGTTGCGGGTTCAATTCTCAGTCAGGGAACGTGTCTAGGTTGCAGGTTCAATCCCCAATCTGAACCGGTACAAGTACAATCCCTGGTCTAGGCATGTACAGGAGAAAATAATAGATGTTCCCTCTCTCCCTTCCTCTCTCTCTAAAAGCAGTGAAAAGGTATCCTTGGGTGAGGATTAAAGAAACAAAAACAAACAATCAACCAACCAAAAACAAAAATGAGATTTTTGAAAAGGAGATTTAATGAGGCTCTACTGCAACACAGAATTACTGTATTTTGCTGTGTATAATGCACACCCACGTGTTTGTGCGCATTGTACACAGGATTATTATACCCAGGATATGTAATCATTATACCCATGTATAATGCACAGCCTTATTTTTCCCTAAAAAAATTGGGCAAAAAAGTATGCATTATACCCGGCAAAATACGGTACATGGAAAAAACAATGGAGCTTAATAGCCTCTTTTAACCAACAGGCCCTGTTAGGTAAAAACTTGATTTGCAATAATCACAAATTAATAATAAGGGGAAAACTTAAATTATACTGGGGCAGGGAAGAAGGTGTCAATTTAAGCCAGGCCAGTTGAAAACCTCAGTTAGCCAGGCTGCTGGGGCACTGAACCAGTGGCACCGTATCACCAGGGAAGCTCACAGACAGGCAAGAAAAGAAGAGATCTCCTGGCATTTTTTGCAGCCTCAAATGGATTAAGAGGAGAGACAGTTTTAAAATATTAAAAAGATGGAAACTGGAAGAAAAAGAGAAGGAAATATTGGTCAAGCTTAAGGGGTGGGGGTTACTTTTTAAGCTAGAATTAAAACAAGTCACCTAAGAGAGTAACAGACATGACTACATGAGAATAAAAAGAACCTCTAACTACAAAAATAACCGAAATTAACAAGAAAACAAGCTGGAGATGATTTTCAGCAAATACAACCAACAACTACAAAGTGGCTGACATAAAAGGCTTAAAACCTCAATAGCCAAAGATACAAACTGGAAATTCCTAAAAGAGGAATTAAGTGACCCAAAAAATTCTCAATAAAGAAATGAAACAGCCTCGCTTCCACGTGTGCTACTGCGATGCACTGGCGTGTGGGTGAGTGCCGCATGGATGCCGTGGAAGGGAGGCTCGCTCCGCACTGGTACCAACGGCCCTGCAGTTAGGAGGGCCTGCTGAGAAAGCAAGTTGGAAATAATGTACTGAGGAGTAGTCCCACTCTGAGGAATCTATCCTAAGGAAGAAAAGGTAAGCAAAGACCAGGAGCACACATGTTCAGAGTGGTTCAGCAATAGAACACTCTGGCACTACACGGAAACAGGCAAGCCCCTTCCTTGTCCCTGCAGAGTGAGGACCCCAGATGACAAGCACCAGTCCTTCTGAAGCACATGGATACACATTCTCTTTCCCTCTCACAAGTGCCCACCAACACACAGTCACCTCTCCCAGCTTATCTAATGACAGGACAGAGAAGAGCCACTGGTGTCCCAGATGGCGAGAGCTGATGCTGGGCTCCTGACCAGTGGTGGGGGTGAAATGAGCTGAGGACTCAAGGAGGTGGACAGAGATGGTCAAAAGCTCCCTTATTAGTATAAAGCCATAGTCTATTCATTCAGTTAATTACCCAATTAGCTTTAACAGGTGGCAGGTACAGTCTGTAGATTCAGAGCTGAAAGCAGACCTAAGTCAGAAACATGCCTAACTCTTGGCATGTAGTTAGCATGTATAAGAGGCTTTACCACAGCCCCTGAGACCACACACAGCCTTCTGCCTCCCCAACAGGCCACATTATTATCAGCTCATTACAGATGTCAACACTGGGGCTGAGGGTCTCATTATTGGCGAACAGTTATTTCACAAGGGGAGATGGTATATAAATCCCCCTTGAGGGATTTCCTGATTTCAAAGCCAGGATCTCATCACCCTATCCCGCTCTACCCAGACTCTAAGAAGACCAGCTTCAAGGATGCAAGCCTGGAGCCACCATCAAGCTAGGTCCATTTCAGAACACGGCCACCTCCAGGAGAGTCCAGTGAGGCTGCCAGGACCCTGATGTGACCACCTCAGGAGGCCGCTCCATACTTGGCTGCTACGCAGGTGAGGGAGAACCAAATGACCGGTTTGCCCTAAAACACTAGCTCTCAAACATTCAGGTCCCAGAGCCCCTTTGTATTTTTAAACCTTATGGAAGATGCCAAAGAGCTTTCCTTAAATTGGATTATATCCATCGATACTTACTATGAGAAACTAAAACAGATATTTTCAAGTATTTTTTAATTCATTAAAAAAAATAAACCTGTCACTCAATAAATTTAATAAAAAGAAAAAAAGAGCCCTGGTCAGATGGCTAAGTTGGTTGGAGTGTCATCCCATACACCAAAAGACTGTGGGTTTGATTCCTGCTCAGGGCACGTACGGTAGGCAACTGATTGATGTTTCTCCCCCCCCCCCCCCCCAAAAAATCAGTAACCAATATCTTCAGGTGAGGATTTACAAAACAAAAACAAAAACCAAAATAAACAAACAAAAAAATCAAACCCATTACATATGACTATAAGTAACATTTTCATTCCAAAAATAATTCTCCAAAACAAAATTAATGAGAAGCGTGACACTGCTGCACATTTTGCAAATCTCTTCAATATCTGGATTCACAGAAAAGAGCTCTCCCGTCTGCCTCCGCCTCCACTCTACTGAGATATGTGGTCTGGGCCAAAGGACATGAAGAAACCAGCCTCACTCAGTAAAGTCACTAGAAAAGAGAGGGGTATTTTAATAGCCCTTTCAGATATTTGGGAATGTGGGAATTCTTTGATACAATACCCAAACTCGACTAGTGTAGCTTCTTAAAAGTCAGCTGCTGTGTGGAATATGATCCCCCAACAATGAATTTTTCATACTGTGACATTAGAATCCATCAAGCAACCCTGCACTTTGAATAGATGTTCCACCCTTATAACTTTACAGCGCCATACATTGGTTATCTGGAAAATTGTGGCTGACTGAATTGTGGAGATCTTCCAAATGTTGACAAATTCCAAGCTACAATTTCAACAAATCCATTAACATCACTACCTATTCTCCTCAAAAAAGTCTGTAAGTACTGAGGAGATAGTTATCAAGCTCACAGTGACAGACTTTTTAAAATACAAAAAAGCAGCCCATGAAAAAAATCTGTTTTTCACAGATGGGACCCTTTACTGCAGGTTAGCCGTATAGGCCTGATTCAGGACTGAGATACAAAACTAGTTTTATGTCAACCAGATCTGTTCCTCTGTAATGTATTTAGGGTCCATAAAAGTCTTGAGAAAAGTGATCACTGATTCTTTCCAGTACAAAATGCCTGCCTGCCTCTTTGATAAGTCAGAGTATCTGCTGTGCAGAGCAACGCCATACCCCCGTCCAAAACTGCATCCAGGTGGGGTAGGGAGGAGGGTTTGGGTTGGTGGGGGGGTGTCTCAAACTCTCAGGGGTCTCCTCTGTAAGACTTGTTCCAATGGTTCAGCTAGCCTACTGAGCCTAGAGGATGGGCAATTTTGTGGCAATGGGAAGGGAAAGAAAGCGGGGAGAAAGGTCCTCTGTGTTCTTTAACTCATTTCAAGACCAAAAGCAGCTGTGGGCACAGGTGAATTGACTGTCCCAAGCAGGTTTCCCATGTAACCCCAGCCACTCTTTTCTCAGGCAAGCACATACAGGCTGCGGGATGGCATGAAAAAAGAAGGGAATACTGCTATCCCTGGGCACATCAGGGGAAATGAGCCACCTGGGGACAAGGGCCCTGACTTCAACTGGTTCTTTCACTACTAGGGAAATACTTAATCAAGAGTAGTCAATTCCTTTGCAACAAGTCTGTGCCGGGGGGAGAGGAGACATCTTCTTTGACATATGTTGGGGTAGATACCAGACAAATATAAACAAAGCAGCAAGTCCAGTCTCATCTGGACATTCACTCACTCTTAAGGCAGGAGTATAACCCAGAGGTAGAGATACCAACTCACTCTTCCTGTCTGCAGTTGCATCTTTAATCCAGTGAGTTATTACGTCATGGACTGTGGCAGTGCCAGGATTTCTCTTACCAACTTCCATTCAGCAGGCACACGGCAGTGTTGACGGGCCAAAGCTTTTGATTCTCCCAGCTACTGTGTGCATTTCTCCAACACCAACAACACAACTTCTGTATAAGACACTTCAGTGACATTGTACTATTTGGCTTTGAAAGAACTCATCGTGTGTACGCTTAAAATATTCAATTCTTTTATCTTTAAAACTCTACTAAATGATTGTTCTTAAAATGCTGCAACTTAACTGGCATCATAATAGTATGCAAAAACGTTCAGTTCATAAACATAAAACGGCAAGGTATTAACACCTATAAAGCCAAGGAAAAGATAGATTTTGTCCTATTTTTGTTTCACATTTACAGTTTTCTCCAGTTTTTTTGGAGTAGATTCCTCCCTTCCACAAGTCAGACAACTTGGATATGTCAGTGTCTTCTTTTTAGCATCTTTAGGCTCAGGTGGTGCTGCTATGGGCTGAGAAAGTCAGTCTTGTCCTTGCTCAAGTCAATGATCCATACTTAAATATGAAAAATATAAATGTTCTTTTATTTTAAAATAGCTCACTAAAATCTAAAGTAATGGTTGCAGATACAATTTAGAAAGGTTTTGGGGAAATTTTTAATATTATTATAAAACAAGTCAACAAAGTATACTTCTTGTTATATTTCCATGTTAGGCACAAGGAAAACCTAAGGATTTCAAAAAAATGATTTATTGAATGATACAAAGTTGTAGTAATTAGAGCAGGTATAACTGAAGACAGCTACTAAGAGCCTAATAGTAACACCAAGAACTTAATAACTCATCACCAAGCCCTTACTATATGAAATGTTAAAGGGACTTACCTAGGAAAAAGAAGATGATCAACACTATGAACAGTAAAATGACAACAAACTCACAAGCGACAACAACTGAACCTAAAAAATCAAAAACAAACTAAGCAAACAACTAGAACAGGAACAGAATCGCAGAAATGGAGATCACATGGAGGGTTATCAGCTGCAAAGAGGAGGGGGAGGGTTAAAGGCGGAAAAGGTACAGGGAATAAGAAGCATAAATGGTAGTACAAAACAGACAGGGGGAGGCTAAGAATAGTATAGGAAATGGAGAAGCCAAAGAACTTATGTATGTACGACCCATGGACATGAACTAAGTGGGGGTGAATGCTGGTGGTTAAGGGGTTGCAGGGTAGAGGGGAATAAAGGGGAGGAAAAATATGGGACAACTGTAATAGCATAATCAACAAAATATACTTTATAAAAAAAGACAAGCCCTGGATGGTGTAGCTCAGTGGACTGAACATCAGCCTGTGAACCAAAGGGTCGCCGGTTCGATTCGCCAGTCACGGCACATGCCTGGTTTGTGGTCCAGGTCCCCAGTAGGGGGTGTGCAAGAGCAACCACACATTGCTGTTTCTCTCCCTCTCTTTCTCCCTCCCTTTCCCTCTGTCTAAAAATAAAATAAATAGGACTTCTGGCCAAGGTGGAGGTGTAGGTAGCTACAATTTGTCTCCTTGCACAACCGAAGAAGGACAACAACAAATTTAAAAACAAAAAGTAACCAGAACTCTCAGGTAATCAAACTGTATGGAGGTCCGACAATCAAGGAGTTAAAGAAAAAACATTCATTCAGACAGGTAGGCGGGGCAGAGATGGGCAGCCAGGGTGGAAAGGACACGGCAAGGCAGTGGCTGGTGGACCAGCCAGTCCCACATTTGCAGGCAGATAAGCCCGGAGGAACAACTGGAGAGTGAGAGAGACTGCGCAACCCAGGGTTCCAGCGTAGGAAAAGAAAGCCTCAAAACCTCTACCAGTAAAAACCTGTGGGGGTTGCGGCAGTGGGAGAAATGGCCAATCTCACAGAAGAGCTCGTTTGAGAGACCCACAGGGTCCTAGAACGCACACAAACCCACCCACCTGGGAATCAGCACCAGAAGGGCTCCATTTGCTTGTGGGTAGCAGGGGAAGTGACTGAAAGCCGGTGGAGAGCCAAGCAAGAGGCAGAGTTCCCTCTCTGACCCCTCCCCCACATATAGAGCCACAAGGCAGTGATGTGGGTTGTGCTGCCCTGGCGAATACCTAAGGCTCCGCCCCTCACAACGTAACAGGCACACCAAGACAAAAAAATATGGCCCAAAGGAAAAAACAGATCAAAGCTCCAAAAATAGAATTAAGTGATGAAGAGATAGCCAACCTAACAGATGCAGAGTTCAAAACACCAGTAATCTGGATGCTCACAGAAATGGTGGAGTATGTTCGCAATATGGAAGAAAAAGAGAAGGCTGTGCAAAGTGAAATAAAGAAAAATATACAGGGAACCAACAGTGAAGGGAAGGAAACTGGGATTCAAATCAACAATCTGGAGCAGAAGGAAGAAATAAACATTCAACCAGAACAGAATGAAGAAACAAGAATTCAAAAAAATGAAGAGGCGCTGAGGAACCTCTGGGACAACTTTAAACGTTCCAACATCTGAATCATAGGGGTGCCAGAAGGAGAAGTGGAAGAGCAAGACATTGAAAACTTATTTGAAAACATAATGAAGGAGAACTTCCCTAATCTGGCAAAGGAGATAGACTTCCAGGAAGTCTAGGAAGCTCAGAGAATCCCAAAGAAGTTGGACCCAAGGAAGCACACACCAAGGCACATCATCATTACATTACCCAACATTAAAGATAAGGAGAGAATCTTAAAAGCAGCAAGAGAAAAGGAGACAGTTAACTACAAAGGAGTTCCCATCAGGATATCAGCTGATTTCTCAAAAGATGCCTGACAGGCAAGAAGGACTAGAAAGAAGTATTTGACATCATGAAAGACAAGGACCTACATCCAAGAATACTCTATCCAGCAAAGCTATCATTTAGAAAGGAATGGCAGATAAAGTGTTTCCCACACAAAGTAAAGTTAAAGGAGTTCATCATCACCAAGCCCTTATTAAATGAAACTTCAAGGGGACTAATATAAGAAAAAGATAAAAAATATGAACAGTAAAATGACAACAAACTCACAACTATCAACAACTGAACCTAAAAAAATAAAACAAAAACAAACTAAGCAAAAAACTAGAACAGGAACAGAATCGCTGAAATGGAGATCACATGGAGGGTTATCAGCAGGGAGGGGGAGGGTGGAGAATGGGGTTAAACCTACAGGTAATAAGAAGCATAAGTGGTAGGTACAAAATAGACAGGGGGAGGTTAACAACAGTATAGAAAAGGGAGAAGCCAAAGAACTTGTATGTAACACCCATGGACATGAACTAAGTGGGGGAATGCTGGTGGGAGTGGGTATGCAGGGTGAAGGGGAATAAAGGGGAGAAAAAAATGGGACAACTGTAATAGCATAATCAATAAAATATATTAAAAAATAAAATAAATAAAATCTTTTAAAAAATAAAAACACATTCCTTTAGCCATCAGTGCAGTGTCATCCCTACAGTGTGTAGCCTCTGAAAAACTCCTCTACTGTATACCCATAGAGAGTAAGAGTGAAAAAAAGCAAATATTGTTCTAATAGTATTACAGAATTATTGTTATGGTCTGTGGGCCACACACTGAGAACCACTATTCTAAAGAAAAAGGGTTTGACAGATTTCCCACTGGACAAATAAATGTCGTCTCAAACTCTCTGAAGTTCATAAGCCTCCAACAGGGCCTGAACCAAAAAGAAAGGGAGACAACCCAGAACAAAAAGAGGAGGCAAGAGGCTGCACATTGTGACTTGCCATCTGTTGTTCCATCCTTCCCAGGATGCACGCTGAAGGGTCTGTGCCACCAGAGTCCTCTTGAAAACGCCCAGGGCAGAGGCAAGTAGGCTTCTGGGGAGTCCCCCACATGCCTGCAACTGCACTTCTCCAGTGCCCTGGCTCCCGGCCACGCCCTTGGAAAGGACTAAGCAGGTGTTCCAGGAAGTTCCTGCCAACCCGCGCACAGTCCTGCCTGGAGTGTGTGGTCCACCGGTGCTTAAACTGTTTTGGTCAAAGCCCCTTCCCTCCTTCTTAGTACATAGTACTCCTAGTAATACCACTTTAGGAAATACAGATTCCTAAGAAGTGAAAAGTATTTCAGCTGGCAAACATCTATACTCATATTTTCTAGACACAGTAATTTCTTAATGGCACACACCCTAGCTTTACCCATGTGCTGCTTTCCCCCGCATCTATCTTCCTCTTGCTTTCCACGTGACCTCTCTGAAGTCGCCTGCATCCTCTCTCATGCTGAGCCAGCCCCTCAAATCCTGCCCTGCTTCTCCTTCCATCTTCATGCAGCCTCCTGCTCCAACACAACTTCCCAGAAGACACAGCCCACCATGACCCCTGGCCTTGGGCTCCTCTCAGCCCATGCGGAAGGCGAAGCCACAAAAATTCATACAGAAAATGTCAGAGTGGAGAAGCTCTTCTCAACATCACCAAGGTGGAAAACAAAATAAAAACACAAACAGGTCTGACTTTGTAAGAATTTTCAACTTCCACACAAAAACATACACAAACTAACCAAAGAGAGTAACTTTAGAAAAATGTTTGCAAAACAGATGACAGAGAAATATTCTTGTCAAAGGTTCTTAAAAGTCAAGTTTTTTAAAAAGTCAAGTTTAGAAAAAGTCAAAGGACACAAAATACCTTGAAAATAAATACAAGTGGCCAATGAATCTAGGAGATGTTTGCCTTGATAAGAATATAACTGCAAAATCACATGGGCCCATTTTTAGAGATCAAAATGCTCAAGAGCAGGCATGACCACTGGAGAAATGGGGGTTCTCAAGCACTGCAATACAAAGCCCTGCCTTCTTAAATGTGCACACTTTCACTCCACCCGCCACCCCACTACTCCACCTTAAAAGAAATATTCAGACAAGTGGGAAAAGCCATGTGCAAAGAATGACTTACAACAGGAAAAACTCTGGAATACCCCAAGCATCTGACCGTGGGGCAGTGGTTATTTAAATGAGGTGAATCCACGTCCGAACAGATGTCAGCATGCCTGGTCTGCTGAATCCCAAGAGCTAGGGCCTGAAGAGTCCCAGACACACTCATTCCTGGCCCAATGCCTCTGAATACCCACTTCCAGTTGTACCCTTTGAGGGGCGCCTCATTGCAGAGTGTTAGTGGCAGTTGTGGGAGGCCTGACACGGTGCAGAGCCTCACAGGCAGCGGTGATGACAGCCAGGACGCCTGTTCTGTTTACCACATGTAACATTCCCATGTATTCCACTCTGCATTTCTAAAGGAAGCACTGCTTTTACCTATAAATTCTTACCAAGGGTTTCCACTGGCCTGCTTCTCCAATAATAGCTTCTTCTCATCTTCAGAAAACTGTAAGTCCAGTTCAAAAGAATTAGTGTCCAGGTCATGGATATACTGCTCGATGTTGCTGCCCGCTCTCTGTGGCAGACCCGTGTCTGAAGCAGACAGGGAGTGGGAGGAGGATGACGATGACACCTGCATGCAGCCAAACTGGCTCAGGAGATTGTCGTACTGTACAGAGAAGAGGGAAAAGTGAGAACAGTGTCTTAATTTTCCCTAGGGTCCAAAGATGCAGACACATTCTGACCTACCCTGTATCAGCAAGCTCACTGCCTGAAGGCCCCAAAGCCCAGATGGGAGATAAGCCTTGAAGCTGCAGCCCAGCTCTGATTCTCCTGGTATGTGGGCAGCTCTGATTTCTCCTCCACTAGATGGCTGGCCACTGATCCAAGGCAGGGTTGGATCCTGCCTGGCCTGGGCCCCTCTTCTGAGGGGAGCATCAGAAGATACTCACCCAGGGCAGTGGTTAACCCTCAATCTCCATCTCTAGGAAGGGAAGACTTCTGTGAGCCCCCTATGCTGTCCCAACCAGAGGGGGTCAGGATGCCTTCTGGGAAGAGGAGGAATGGACACCTAGTGTCCCATAGGACCCACCCTGCCAGATGCAGAGGCTCAGTAGCAAGACCCTGGGAGCTCAGAGCCCTCCTCCTTTGGCCCCGTGGTCCTACATCTCTGAGTCTGTGTCTGTCGCTACATATTCCAATTTGACTGTGTTCAATTTTTTAAAAAGGTACACCTTTTAATCTCAGCAAATATTAATTAAGTTTGATACAGACAAAGTTGCCTATTCTGGTATTCTGGAGAAAGCTACAAACCACTGGTGACACAGAAAATGGAATGACTCACAAATGTGCCAAACAGGCAGGGCCTGTGCACTTGCATACCCCTGGGCTGCTGAATGGGCCAGAGAGCCCTAGCAAAGACCTGCGGAGAAGTGGTCACCGGGTCAGCCTGCCCCACTGTGGCTAACAAAGAGGAAAAGGAAAGGTGCTACCAGGAATAGGCAAGATGAGAGTGCAGTTGTCCTTCAAGTCTCCTGTGCCTCCAGATGGGCGGCACCCTCCTGCAGACCCTGTGCCCACCTTCCCCATGTGTTACCCAAGCAGCCTTCTCCCATGTGGACACACAGCTTCCTCAGCCCTGCCTCACTGGCTCTTAGGTGGGAGTGGCCCTGGGACACTCTTGTGATCCCTCCATTTACGACTTGGCACATTCTCCACTTCTTGTCTGAAAATTCCCTGGCAAAGGCCACCTCTGGGTGGTGCCTCACAGTTTACAGAGGCTTCCACAAGCCTATCTGGGTGTCTCAATGAGCCCTGCGAAGTCAGTGAGACGACTTTTACCATCATCCCCATTTCTGAAACAGGGAAATGAAGCTTAGAACTGGCCCGAGGTCACAACCTGACGGCCAACACCAAATTTGGAACTAGTCCTCTGCACCTTTCCAATGCGGTGACTGCCTTGCTCCCATGGCAGGACTGCTGGATGACCAGCATGGCCACTGCTGGTTGGGTGAGTCCCGTCTTGGGGTCTCCATTGTACTTTTCCCCAAGGAAGGTTCCAGATACTCTATCTCTGCACTCTACTCTTCTCCCCATCTGCAGCACCTAGTATAGACCAGCAGCACAAAATCCCAAACCCAGAAAGGACAAATGACAGGGATGACACTGGGCTGACGTGGAGGTGCTCACCAGTGCATAATAAGCAAACACCTGACTGTGTTGAACACTGAACCTTTCTCTAGGAGCCACACCTGGCCCAGCCCTGTTGGAGTCCAGACAAGAGCATCACTGCCAGCCACCAGCACAGGGTTAGGAACGCAGATGAGAATAGGGTGCCTGTTCCCTTCATTCCCTGAATAAAGACAGTTTCTGCTCCTCACATTCACAGGGAAGTCCCCTTTCTGCCCAAAAGGACACTAGACTCTCTCGGAGTCTCATGGATGGTGAGACTGTCCCCTCCATGACATAATGTCAACCCTTGCAGGAAGGAAAGGAGTGTGTCCCTGAGCAGGTTTCCTTTGTATTTGATACCTTTCCAGGCCAAAGTCTTTTTCAGGGTTCACTAAACAGTCCAAATGTGAAGTGTGGTATAGGGAAACCAGCCCGAATACTTTCCAAGGCTTTCAAACTAGACAGCTTTCAAAGCTGAGGATGAGCCATCTAACGAAAAGTAAGCTGTTAACATGTGGAGCCAGTTTCAGATGGCAACACTTGAGTACTGAGAAGTCAGAGCTCTCACCATGGTGAAGGCAATGAAACAGCAGACAGAGGGCCTGAAAAAAGACACTCAAGTGTATGTGTACACACACACACACACACTACACGAAGCTGAGCTCCCCGGGCACTGAGATCTGACACAACTGAGGCCTAGTCAGCTCTGTCAGAGATCAACCAGCAGGGTGTACTGCTTTCTCAGGACATCCCTGCCAAAGGCACTGGAAACACTAACATGCTCCTGCTGGCTGTGACTTAGGAACAACAGCAGAGCTGGGGGAGGAGCTGGGGCTGAGCCCTCTGCAGCTCGCGCACCCGGAGGCTGCAGACAACTATGGCTACTGCAATGCAGAAGCAGGTCAGGCTCCATTCAAGTCTGGGCACAAAGGATATTTTAGGACAAGCAAAGGAGGATGTGTTGTTTACAACAGCAGGTAATAGATATAAGGAGCTCTTGATCTCCAAGAGGTGACACAGTTGTTTGTTTTTTTTTTAACTCTTAAAGTCTAGAATTCCCATATCACTAAAATGGAACACTACACATATTTGGTTACAATAGGCACAATGACAGAACTCAAACAAGAAAAATGGACTATCGATGATAATAAAAACACCTTAAGGTGGGTGGTAGGTGCACTGCAGCTCATTGTGCTCCTGTCTACTCCCATGTGCTTCACATCTTCCATAAGAAAAATTTGAGGAACAAAGTGTACTTAGTCCCTACTTTTGAGATAAAGATGGTGACTACACCTTCCCACACATGGCGAGGTGCTACACCCCTTGGGCTTATACCACAGTCCCCACTTCTACTAGGCACTAAAAGCTGACACTGACCAGTGTCCATCCTCAATGCCATGTCCCCAAAAAGTTCCAAGCAGCAGCACACCAGGCTTCTCTTGGAAAGATCAGAGGCATTCCAGAATGTCTTTAGACACACGATTGTAATGACACCAAAAGCATAGGACAGATGCCACCAGGAGACTCAGTACCCAGGAGCCCAGAGGAGAAAGTAGAGGATGGGGGATGCTGCTCCCATAGCTCCAGACTTCCCCACCCAATGTCTGTTTCTGGTTCGATCCCTATGGGTTAAAATAAACTAGAAGAAATGAGATAAAGGGACTTGACAACCCCAGGGCCTGGCGACCTGCACTCAGGGCAGACATGCAGACAAAAGCCTCCTTGGGCCCAAGTCTTGGTGAGAGACTCAGACTTTGGGTGTAAACTTCAAATACCACCAGATCTATGACGGTTTTCCCTTGAGCCATTCATCTCATGAATGAAAATCCTGTGGCCCATGGACACAAACTTCCTATGCACAGAGGAACCATTTTCACAAAGCATGATAAGCAGAATTTATCTCTGCCTGGGTTATTCCTGACACACACGAGCCAGCTTACATTTCCATAACAGTCTTCGTCATCTTCTGACATGGCTGGTAAGTAAGCAGTGAGTTTTGGAGGTGTCTGATGATGCAGATTCTCCCACGTGATGGATTCAAAGAATGGGTGAGCTTTCAGAGGGCCGTACCCTTCCATTTCTTCACAGCCTAATCGCTTTGTGGCATCTAAAACCTTAAATGCAAGTTGAGACAAGTTAGTATCAGGGTTAAAGAGTAATTCTGATAAAAATTCTTTCTGAGTAGTTCTTTTCAATTCCCAGTATCTCCTAGAATTAGAAAGGGCCCATGGCCCATCCCACCTAGTCCCACCTAGTCCCACCTTGGGTCATGGACAGAATGAGTCACCCTCTGGGATTCCTTTCACTTCTCTTGAGTTTCTGCTCCTTTCCCTCTCACGGGTAAAAAGGAATCACAACCTCAAAATTTAGTAAATAGCAGCAAGTATTATTTTAAAATATACAGCTGAAAATCTGAAAACAAGAAAAAACAAACTTACTGGCTTTAATAACAAAGACAACACAGAATTTGTCTGGATGCTAATCTATCACAGTCCGGGAGCAAAGAGTCTGTGTCTCCCACCACAGCTTGATCTCACAGGGCCCCACAACTGTCTCCTCTAGGATCTGGTTGCACCCATCCCCCCACCATCCCTACCCACAGAAGATCAAGTACACCCTACTACTGAGGGGACAGACACAGGAGACACAGTATGAAGAGGCAGACTACAGTGTTCTCCCACTGCTGAGGTAAGATTGACCCTGCTTCCCTAAGATTAAGTTAAGGGACAGTCTAGAGCCAAAGAGCCCCACAGGTAGGGACAGTGCAATTTCTAGAACCTAAGACACACCTTTTCTGGGTAAATCTGTTTACCTTTGCTATATTACCTGGGTTGACCTTAAAAACCTCATGTAGCTGACTCTAGAGTTGGTATCCACAGATATCACTAAGTAGGATTTACAGTCATCTGCTATTGTAATACACCACTTGCTCCAGCATCAGGTAACTTAAAATGCTATATATGTTGATGAGCAAATACAAAATGATACAGTAATTTGTCTGATTAAGGTCAAGAATCAGGCATTTGCAAACTGGAAAGGGCTCATAAGATGATATAGGAGATACAAATCCAATCACTATCAACCCTAAAACAGCCTTTTATTAAACACAGTTCCCTTCAGGAAAGCCCCTCTGACCACAGGTTCAGAGGGACTCCAGGTATGGCTCTTCAGATCATCTTATCAAAAGAAAATTCAAAATATTTACCAAAAGTTTTTCCACAAGGTCTCTTGCCTTAGGGAAGAATTTTTCAGGAAAGTCATACTCCAACTTAATGATCTTCTGAAATATAAGATATTCATTTCTGTAAAATAAGAGAAACCATTATTCTGGGCAGGGCCACATAAACCTCTCAGAACAGAGCTATACCTTTCCTGGGACAGTGGTCTTCCTCTCTCCCCACGGAGCCACTGTATTCATCAAAGAATCATTTAAAAGTCCTCCCACCTCGGTCCCTCCCCCTCCCACTTCTCTGGCTGCTCCAATGGGCAGAGGTGTCAGTGTGGGGGATGGGTAGAAGGTGGGGGGTGGGGGGTTGGAGGGGGGTTGGTATCTCTTACCCAGCTCGGAATGGTGGCAGCCCTGCCACAAGCTGGTATATTATACATCCAAGAGCCCAAAGGTCTGAACTTTAAGGTAGAGAAAAAACAAAGAATGTCATTTGTAAAATTTCAGTGACATGCACAGTTCCTTTCTGTCCCCTCTGTTCACACCACCCCATTTCAACCTCTGATCTACTGCTTTCCTTTAAAGAAAACCAGGTCAGTGTGAGGGTGGGAACCTGCTCCAGGCCCTTCTTAACGGGGAACCTGGGCCCAAAGAATCCTGCCCACACCTTCTTCTAGGGCCAGGGTTAGGGGAGCGCTCGGGGGATGGGGGTTGCTGAGAGATTCTCTAATAATTCACTCAGTGTTTATCCCTAGGACACAGACACAAGCTCACATACACCAAGGAGCCAAATGAGACAATGTATAGGATGTGAACAAAGTAAGCTTTCTCTTTCTCCTCTTGGACTCCGAAACCATGCTTCTTCTTTATAAACGTTTTAATTATACGCTTCAAAAGAAACACACTGCAATTCTAAATTGCCCTAAGACATTTCCAGAACCAGCTGGCAGAAGCCCTAGGGGTGAGGTGGCACTGCTCTCCTTGCCCTGGACGTCACCCCTCATTCCCACCTGCACTCGTCCATTCTCTGTCCCCTCAGGGCCATTTCAGAGCTCACAGCTGACAACTACTTTGCATATTTGATTTCCTCTGTAGGTGTTGCATTCTATTCCCAGCTCAGCCCCAGGAGAGCATCAAGATATTCCTTGCCCTGCACTGCCAGCTGCCTCTCCCCATCCCCCAGCCCTAAATGTACACAGGACTCAGGGTTGGCTGGATATAGTCAGTTTCTGAAAGAGGCCACAGCCTGGTATCTGGAAAATGAACTCAAAGGGCGTGGGTGAAGACAACAGGCTAACTGTAGTGCCAGGGACTTGCCCGGGACAGATAAGGTTCTTGATGTGAGTTAGAAATGTAACAGGTCAGAAATTTGAGTCACAACACAGAGAGGGAGGGAAGGGTATTTTACATTCCACACAGCAACTACTTTTTACACTTGATTTTCTGTACTGCTTAGTCTAATTAAAATAAGAAGCTACACAATAGAAACACCTACAGCAAAGCACTGACCCTCCTGTGTGGACTCAGCCAGGGAGGATGGCCAGGGTTGTGGGGCGGGGCAGTCTCTGCTGCTTTACAGGGTCATCTCCAGGGAGAAGGAGTTCCACCAGAACCTGCTTTGGGGGTAACTTTTTACCTTGTGAATTATTTGAATATTTTACCATCAGTGGGTATCTTATCATTTTAAATGTTTTTTTAATATAATAAAAGCTAAAGGGGGAGCAAGTATAACATTTCTAAAAACCAGTATGTACCAAAGATTTTTAAAATGTCCAGGAAGAACAAGTCATTCTTCTAGAAATTCAACAGAGGAACTCGGGGTGGCCTTGGGGCAGTCCTGGTGCTGTCAGGAAGATACCTCATTTCTCCCACTGGATAAGCAGGAGTATCCTTCTGCCCCACAGCACAGAATATGCAGCACATAGTAGGCATGCCAGATTGCGTGGAATAAACAAAACCACTTCAACGTCCAATGACAAAGAAAGAGTTCAGTAAACCACAGTAAACCATATGCTGGAAAACCATATAGCTCTTAAAGATGACTGTAAATAATTTTAGTGACATGGGGAAATGTTCATTATATAATCGCAAGGATTATACATTTAATAATTAGATAATAGCCATTATATATTTAATGCTTATTAAAGAACCAGTCAAAACTGGTTATTTGATATGACCTCAAGTTGCATAAAAATTATATAAACATATACAACCCATAGAAAAAAATAACTGGGAAGATATACCAACTCATTATCTGCGACTTTAAGTAGGCTGGAGACTCTGAATATTTTTCTGTTTTTATTCTCTGTATTTTCTAAGAATTCTTTTCAATGAATTTATATCACTTTTTAAAAAATTTTTTTATTGACTGTGCTATTACAGTTGTCCCAATTTTCCCCTTTAGCCTCCCCACCCAGCACCACCCACTCCCTCAGGCAATCCCCCACCATCGTTCATATGCATGGGTCATGCATATAAGTTCTTTGGCTACTCCATTTCTTATGCTGTACTTTACATCCCCATGGCTATTCTGTGACTACGTGTTTGTACTTCTTAATCCCCTCACCTCTTCACCCATTCCCCCATAGTCCCCTCCCATGTGGTAACCACCAAAATGCTCTCCATTTCCATGATTCTGTCTCTGTTCTTCTTGTTTGCTAAGTTATTTCAATTCAACTGTCAATCGGTATGTGTTGTTGCCATTTTATTATTCATAGTTTTGATCATCTTCTTTTTCTTAAATAAGTCCCTTTATCGTTTTGTATAATAATGGTTTGGTGTTAATGAACTCCTTCAGTTTTTTCTTGTCTGGGAAGCTCTTTATCTGCCCTTCGATTCTAAATGATAGCTTTGCTGGGTAGAGCAATCTTGGCTGTAGGTACCAGCTTTTCATACTTTGAATATTTCCTGCCAATCCCTTCTAGCCTGCAAAGTTTCTTTTGAGAAATTGGCTGACAGTCTTATGGTAACTCTCCTGTAGGTAATTAATTGTTTCTCTCTTACTGCTTTTAAGATTCTCTCTTTATCTTTACCTTTTGGCATTTTAATTATGATATGTCTTGGTGTGGACCTGTTTACATCCATCTTGTTTGGGGCTCTGTGCTTCCTGGACTTGCATGTCTATTTCCTTAATCAAATCAGGGAAGTTTTCTTTCATTATTTTTTCAAATAGATTTCCAATTTCTTGCCCTTTCTCTTTTCCTTCTGGCACCCCTATGATGCAAATGTTGGAAATCTGTTTGACTCCTTGAAGTTGTCCCAGAGGCTGCTTACACTATCCTCGTTTTTTTGGATTATTTGTTCTTCCTGTTGCTCTGCTTGGTTGGTTTTTTTGGTTTGTTTGTTTCCTTATGTTCAAAACCATTGATCTGATTCTCAGCTTCATCCACTCTACTGTTGATTCCTTGTAAGTTGTTCATTTCCATGAGTATACCCTTCATTTCTGTCTGGCTCTTTTTCATGCTGTTGTAGCACACACTCAGTTCCTTGAGCATCCTTATAATCAATGTTCTGAAGTCTGCATCTGATAGATTGCTCATCTTCATTTTATTTAGTTCTTTTTCTGGAGTTTTGTTCTGTTCTTTCATTTGGGTCATGTTTCTTTGACTCATTTTGGCAGCCTCCCTGTTTGTTTCTATGTATTATGTAGAGCCACTATGGCTCCTGTCTTGGTAGTGTGGCCTGTAGGGTCCAGTGGCACAGCACCCCCTATCTCCCAAGCTGTATACTTGAGGCGTGTCCTTCATGTGGGCTGAGTACATCCTCCTTTTGTAGTTGAGCCTTGGTTGCTGTTGGCAGATCAATGGGAGGGATTCACCCAGGCCAGTCAGCTGCAAGGACTGGCTGTGACCACTGACCACCAACCTCTGCCCTCCGTGGAGGATCAGCTGTGCAGGGGCAGGGTGGTAGTGCTCCAATGTGGTCTGTAGCTCTCAACTGGGTGTGCAGGCTCTGGGGTTTCCTGGGAGGTGCAGGTCAGAGTCAACCACTACCTGTGTTCTGCCCGGGGCCACCCAGTGCAAGCTACAAAGCAATCTGCAGATAGCTGCTGCTTGTGCTAGGTTTGGAGATTCCCAGAGGTGGGGCCAAACTACGATCTAAAAACTGGCTGCTGCTAGTGCTGGGCCTGGGGCTGTTTAGCCTAAGGTAGGAGGGTTGGGGCAGCCTGTAAGCTGGGTGGCATGAAGTCTCAGGTAAGTGCCAGGGTGGGGCAAACAGTGTAAGCCAGGTTGATGAGTCTCAAGTATGGCTCCCACCTTCCTGTTTTGTGGCTCTGTTGGGGGAGGGCTCAGAAAAGGCACAATAGCCTCTGCCTGCCTTTTTGTCAGGGAGAGAGCTGTCCCCAGCTCTCACCCTGATACCAGACACTTCAGTTGCTCCCCACAAGCCACTGGTGCCTTTCAAGCTGCTACCCTGGTGGTGCTGGAGCTCAGAGTGAATGTGTCTGAGTCAGTCTGGCACAAGCCCTGTAAGAGGAACTGACAGGCAGTCCAGTAGTTTTTTTCACTGATTCAAATCCTGCTGGTTTTTACAGCCAGAAGTTATGGGGGCTTATCTTCCTGGCACTGGAGCCCTGGGCTGGGGGACCTGGTGTGGGGCTGGAGCCCCTCACTCCTGAGATATTCCTCCCAAATTTTTATCCATCACAAGTGGGCGTGGGGGCCCATCTGTTCCACATCTCTGCATCTGCTACTCTTCTGGATGGATGTGGTTTCTTTAGTTACATAGTTGTCAGACTTCCATTCATCTTGATTTCTGATGGTTCTGAGTGGTCGTTGGTCTGTAATGTAATTGTATTTTTGATGTGGTTCTACTAGGCGAGTGGTGTTTACCTATACCTCTTTCTTAACCAGAAGTTCCCTGTATCGCTTTTAAAATCATGTAAAAAATCTTAACTATTTTTGAATATCATGTATTAAAAAAATTAAAAAGCATAAAAAGATATACATTGGTATCTCCCTCACAGCCCTATTCCCTCACTGTCACAGACAACCACTGTTATCCATTCCTTGTATATATTTCTAGAGAGTTGTAAATGCATGAACAAATGGATCTGGGTAGACACTCTCTTCCATTTTCACACAGCAGGTGGTCATTCTGTGTCTTCCTTATCTCATTCAGTAGAGCTTGGAGATCTTCTCCCATCAGTGCTAATGAGCTGCCTCATCCTATAAGTAAACCCAAAACTGAGGAAAAGCTGGTTCTTAGGCAGCAGTGACATATATTTTGACAATCTGGCCCACAGCACCCACCACGCAGAGGAGGGTGTTTCAGCCTCAGCATCGTAGACATCTGGGGCCAATCACCCAGATGGGGCCAATCACTCTTGCTGTGGGAATCTCTACACTGCAGGATGCTGAGCAGCACCCACGGCCTTCACCCACTGGATGCCAATAGCACTCCCTCCCAACTCTCAGCAAGTTGTAACACCAAAACTGTCCACACACAGCCAAATGTCCCCTGGGGAGAAGTGCCCCACCTAGGAAGTCCTGACCTACAATAGCATCTGGCCCTCAGTAAGAGTTCAAAATCAAAGAGCCTGGAGACTAAGTTTAATCTTTCAGGGCATCCTTCATCATGTTTCTGCCCTGTGGCTCCACCCCTTGAAGAGTTTTTAAAAAGCTGTCATACTCAGAAGCACAGAGCTGCTATCCCCAGAACCAGTCGCTCCTCGGTAGCCTCTGGCATTGACACTCTGTCAGTCTAGGATGGCCCCTTGTAGTCTGCCAATCCAGGTCACTAACCCTATGACCTTCTGTCAACTCAAGGGAGGGTGCCAGCAGTCCACATGTCTGGCTGGTCCAGGCAGGAAGAATTCAAGGAAAAGCTTTAACCACAGAACCTGTCACCACCTGGAACTGCTCCCCAAATTTCAAAATCCCAGATGCTACTGCCACTTCGCAGTTTTCCACCTGCCTCACTCCTACCCAACAGCTCCCCAGACTTCTTTCCGCTCCTGGCCATCAATGCCCCTACCTTTCTTTCCTCCACTGCCTGGCTGCCCTACTAACCGTTCTCTACTCTTCAGATTTCTGCACTTGTGGGCAAAACCCCAGGCCCAGTGTCATCTACACCATAATTTACTCTGCAAATACCAAGGCCCTCAATCCTGCAGCCACTTCTAGGTCTATCGCAGGTCTGAGCACTGAGCAGGGTTGGTTTATCCTGGATGGGCCCCTGCCAGGAAAACAGTTCCATCCCCTCCCATACACGCTGCCTTCTGGGCCTCTTCCCACAGTCTGCAGGGTCTGTTACACTAAACAGCTGATCTGAGGCTGCTACCAATGCCAATATGCCAGAACTGGAGGCAGCACCAAGGATCCCTGGGCTCCGGGACAAGCAAGAAGCCTCATTAAATAATACAGGCCTGTCTGCCAGTGAATAGTTGTTCTAAGGGAACAAGATCCGTTCTCAAAGCATAAAGCAACAATCATCCTAGGATGTATAAAGTGTAACAATAAAGTAGCACATTGGTTATAAAGGAAAGGTACTGGTTAAAAGGCAAAATGCTAACTTCTTCCAAAGTAGGTTTAGCTATATAAAGGTCATAAAAGGCACTCTCTTAACTATTAATTTCACATTAAAAACTGTATTAGCTAACTTAGAGAAAATAGTTTTGGATCAGGAAAAAAAAGAAAAAAAGAACAAGAAAAAATTAGGTTACCTTTTACAGGCCGATTTCTCTGTTAGCAGCTCTGGAGAAACGTACTGGGCTGTTCCTACAAATGAGTTGGCCCTGGCTGATGAGAAGAGGAAAATGGTCATGCTGAGACACAAACTGGAGCTTTTCGTCAGCACAGCACTGGTTACTTGGAATCGGACTGTACCTTCCCAAGAGCCTTTCTTGTCCAGGGCCTATCCTTTGCTCCCCATTCTGAGACCCTCTCCTCCCAGAGCTGGCTCAAAGGTCACCTGCTCAGTGACACTTGCCCTGTCCTGGCCCCCTCCCTGCTCATGTTCTCCTGCTGCCCCTCACCAACACTAGAGTGACACTAACCCAGCATCCTCTCAGCTGGAATGTCTCGAGGAGCCTGTGGTGTCTCAAACAGCCCCGGACACAGAACAAGCACACAATGAACATGTGCAGAATGCAGGAAAGGACTGGATCTCCTACAGGCTGTGTGCACAGCAGGGATACTTTCTCCTTGTAACAAACTGCTCAGGGAGATCAGGCGCTATAAAGGCATGAGACTCATGTGTTCTGGCTGGGGACCCTCTGCAACATCCCGCTGCCTCTAGTAGTGGACTATGTGACGCAAGGTCCAAAAAGTTTAACTGCAGATCTGAGTAGGGTGGCAGTAGGACCCTCTAGAACCACCCATCACTAGAGAGAGGAGGCACGGACACCTGTGTCACCCCAGTAGCCACCAAGGTCCTCAGGGAGTTCATCAGTGGTCATGCGTCCCTAACAAAGAACCACAGGCAAGAGTCATCTGCCCCCCCACACTGCTCCTGAGGCCTCCTCCATGTGGCATCCTCTGGCATTAGGGACCACACTGCTGCTCTCGGCCTTTCCCCATGACTGGAAGATGAAGGATTCTGGATTCTGGTGTGAGAGCCACCCACCAGCTAAGAGCAAACTGATTCTCTAAGGAGAGCAGCCACATGTCACTTATAGCAACCTACCTCCCATGACCTTCCAGGCTGCACTGTGTAACCAGCATAGACATCTGTTGCCTACCTTCATGATTGAAGGAAATGTTCGATTTCACTGAAAGTTTAATAAAAATCAGTAATTTTCTCCTCTCCAGCCGCATGGCTGGCTGGCTTCTGTGACACCAGGATAAAAGCTCCAGCGAGAGCATTAGAAAACCACAGAGGTCATCTAGTCACTTCCCCCTGGAAGCTTAAGAGACACACCAAAGGTCAAACTTCTCTGGCTATTGGAAAGCCAGGCCCAGAACCCACCGCCGGTCAACATGGCCTCTTCTGTGCCACTGACCCCCTCACCTGTAGGCCACGTGGTCAGGGGAAAGAAGAAGGATACTGGACTGGGTTATTGTCTCTACCCTCAAAGTGGTTCAGAGAAAGTGATCAGCATCCTGGGCCATGGACCACTCTGGCCACCAGAGATCTGTAAGTCAGACTGAGATGCCAGTGGGGAAGAAGGGACCTGAAGTGGCTCTGAGGTCAGGACATACCCACACTCTTTTCAAGCCAATAGTGCAGACTGTTAGAGTATTACCCATAAACCCACACATAAAGCATACCAAACATTCACAAAATGTGGTCACCTCTTGGACAGAAGATGAGAAAACAGAATACTGCAACACATAAAAAGGAGTTTGCAAGAGAGATTTATCCCAGGAATGCAAGACTGATTCAACATGTAGAAATCAACCAATGTAGTACATCATATCATTAAAATAAGGGACAAAAACCACATGATCACTTCAAGGGATACAGAAAATGGATCTAACAAAAATTCCACATTCTTTATGATAAAAATACATAAAATAGGAACAGAATGAAACTTCCTCAACCTGATAAAGGGATGTATCTATGAAAGCCAAGACGAACGTTGTATTAGTGAAAGATTGAAATCTTTTCCCCTAAGATCAGGGACTCTTGCCATTTCTATTCAACATTGTAGTGGAAGCTCTAACAGTTGGGCAAGAAAATGAAATAAAAGGAATCCAGATTAGAAAGGAAGAAGTAAACTACCTCTAATCACAGAAGACATGATCTTGTATACAAACATCACTGTATGTCTAAACACTTGCAATGGTCAATCGGAAAATGAAAGAAAACAATTCCATTTACAATAGCCTCAAAAATAAAATACTTATGAATAATTTAACAAATTGCAAAGCTTATACACTGAAACTAGGCTTTTGAGAGAAAAAAAAGATTTCTGAAAGAAATTACAAAAGATCTTAATAAATAGAAAGACAGTCCATGTTAAAGGATCAGAAGACTTAATATTGTTAAGACGGCAATACAGACAGTCCCTGACTTAAGATGGTTTAACTTATGATATTTTAACTTCACGATGGTACAAAACCATACTAGAATTTTGATCCTTTCCCTGACAAGCAATATGTGGGCACTGGGGCAGTGAGCCACAGGTCCCAGGCACGCCTGCAATCACAAAGATAAATAACAGAATCTCTACAATGTACAGTGTTGCCAAAGTTTTCGGATATTTTGTTCTGAGCACATTTAAGGTAGGCTAGGCTAAACTATGATGTTTGGTAGGCTAGGTGTATTAAATGTATTTCCAACTTCCAATATTTTCAACTTAGGATGGGTTTATCAGGGCATAACCCCATCCTAAGTTGAGGGGCATCTGGACTCCCCAAACTGATCTATATGTTCAACACAATTCCAACCCAAATCCCAGCTGGCTTTCACTGAGCACAATATTTTCAAGGTTTGTCCAGACTGGAGCATGTATCAGAACTTCATTCCCCTTCACGACTGAAAAATATTCCATTGTATGGATAGGTCACATTTTATCTATTCATTAGTGGATGGACACTTGTGGTGTTTCCACTTTTTTCTACCATTAGGAATAGAGCTGCTACGAACATTCCCACACAACTTTTCATGTGAACATATTTTCAATTCTCTTGTATATATGCCTAGAAGTGAAGTGCTAAATTATAAGGTAACTATGTTTAGCTTTTGATGAACTGTCAGACTATTTTCCAAAGTTGATTGCACCACTTGACATTCCCATCTGCAGAGTACAGAAGGTTTCGTTTCCCCACATTGTTGCTAATACTTATCTTTTTGATCATAGCCACTGTAGTGGGTACAAAGTGGTACTTACAGTGGTTTTGATTTGCATTTCCCTAATGACATTGAGCACCTTTTAATGTGTTTATGGCCACCTGTTTATCTTCCTTGGAGAAGTGTCTTTTTAGATTGATTGTCATTTCTTAATTTTTTTTTTTGCAATTATGAATTCTACAAGTCCTTTATTAAATTTGATTCAAAAATATTTTTATTTCCTGTTAGTTGCTTGTCTTGTTACTTTCTTTAAAAAATAAAATTTTACTTATTTATTTTTAGAGAGGGGAAGGGAGGCAGAAAGGGAGAGGAACATCAGTGTGTGAAAGAAACATCTATTGGTTGCCTCTTGCACATTCCCCAACTGGGACTGGCCAGGAATTGGACAGGCAGCAACCTTTCACTTTGCAGGACAACGCTCAACCAACTGAGCTATACTGTCGGGGCTCTTTTTACACTCTTAATGGTATCATGGTACAAAAGTTTTAAAACTTGATGTAGTCTAAACTTATGTATTTTCCCCTTCCGTTGCTTGTGCTTTTGGTATTGTATCTAAGAAACCATCTCCTAACCCAAGGTCACGAATACTTACTCCTATGCTTTCTTCCAAGAGTGTTAATAGTTTTAGATCCTACATTCAGATCTCCAGTTCATCCAAGTTAACATCTGAGTTAACCTTTGTGTATGGTGTGAGGCAAGGGTAATAAAGTTATTGATGATTGGTCATCACAAGAGGATGATGGTGAACCAATTCGTGGTTTTCAAACGTGGCCAATAAAGAGAAAGGAGCAAGTGCTTATACCGTTTTGCCTCCACAATCAATAATACTAACTGAGCAAATAGATGCTATGGGGAAGTTTCTCTTTAAAGAAGAATTCCATCTCACGAATGAAAGAATTAGATTATAATCATTCTGTATTCTCTACTGACCTAACGGATCTAAGCCACTATGGCTTTAAGGGGCTGTTGATATCATAGAGGGAGAGGTTAATGGATGTCAAATGCTCCTTAATAAAGAAGGTACCACCACCAGACTTTGGTGTGAGAGGATTGAACTGGAATGTGATCAAAGTGGCCAGCTCCAACTGCCAATTTACAAAACATACAGAGAGGAGAGGAACATGTTACATGACTCCACAGAGATGCAGTCAGCAAACTCCGGTAAACTCTATAAGATAAATAACCTGGTTTCTTCAACAGACTACAAGGGAAAAAATTAAGATGGAAGGGAAGCTACAGATTAAAAGAAATTTAAGAGACAAATTAACTACGCTCAAATATGGGAACTTTATTTGAATCCTGATTTAAGTAAACCACAACCAAAAAGAATGTGAAATTATGATTGGAAATTTAACACTGAATATTTTGAAATATTAAGGAATTACTATTACTTTTTAGGTATAAAATAGTATGATATTTTAGTTACTTTTTAAAAAGATGCTTATATTTTAATGATTAATAGTGAAATATTTACAGGGAAAACAAACCAATGATGATGGGAATCGGGTCACATGCATAGTTTAAATTTTTACAAAAAAGAAGGTACTCTGTGTTTAAAAATAAAACCACCATGCATCACAGCTATGACTCAGCAAATAAAAATATTGAAAACACCAGGGTAAACCATTCCTTAATAGTTAAGAGTTGTTTCTGGTGGAGTAAGTATAGATACTTGACTTTTTTCTCTGCCATGTGAAGTCTGTTTTTGTGGTAGAAGAAAATCTGTTTTGAAGGCAGCTCCTCCAGCAAGGAAAGCACTGGCCCTGCCTGTGCTAGAACAGTGGCAAGGCGGAGGCACTGTGATAGAGCCTTGAGTCTACAGGACACCTAGAGAGAGGATGATGCTGGTCTGAGAGTCTGGACAATGGTTGTCCACAGAGTGGCCATGCAGAGAAGGTGAAGCTGAAGTGACAGAATGATTTTGGTTCTCAAGCCTTCCCCCTTCCAGTTGTCCCCGACTCCACCCTGGTCAACCCACCCCTCCTATTTGGTGCGTGGAGCTTCCACACCTGGCTGTGTACCAGAAAGGCCTGCACAGCTCAGGACACAGTTTTTCAGGCATGAACCCTAAGTCTGAACCTCTGGGGCTCCCAAACAACTCAAGCCTCTTGCAAAGGGGGCAAAGGCCAGGGACACAGCCACAGATGAGGGGCTTCTCCATATGAGTAAGCTGTCTGACACCCGGATATGTCTGTGGGACCCTAGTGCAAGGACAGAAGCCACTAGTCGCCTGTGTTAGAAAGTGCTCATCAATCCTACATGCCCTCAGCAATCCCTGCTACCTCCCATCATGCCCATTATAGGCATGGAGGCCACTCCAACCCAACAGGCAGCAGTGAGAAATGCTGGGCTAACACCACTGCCAGGAGCAACCCACTGGGATAGAGGTCTGAAAAGGTGGACAACCTGCCTTTCACTAGGAGGAAGGCAAAACATGCTTACTAAAGAGCTAAAGAATCTGAGCTCCCCACCAACACTTTCCTTCTGGAAGCTTTAAGATGTTTTTGGGAAACCATCTCTGCACAAAAGTTTTTTATAAAAAGCTAATATAGGAATAAATTCTGATGTACTTCAAACAAAAAATGAGATTAAGTCACTAAAATGAATCATTCACATAATTTTATGTTTTTCCTTTTTCCTTTAGAAAGGAAAAAAAAGTCAACTCATCTACATATACAAGCAATTCTCCCTGGTTTACAATATAAGGACTTTTGGCCTCCTGCTTCCAGAAAAAAAGAAAAGCAAGTTTAGTTCATTATTTCACCAATGCATTTAAACCCTTATATTGTTTCAATGGCTACAGGGCAACAGGGCTAGCCTGTGCCAAAAACCAGATTCTGAAGGAAATCTATGTGAAGGAAGAAAGGACAGAGTAGACCTTCAGGTGGGTGGTTACCAAGGCTTACTTGGGGGGCCCATGGCAGAAGTCACACATGAGATGATGAGTAGCCTAACAAAAACATTTGGGGACACAGCTATTCCTGTCTGGTTCACCTGTCATGGACAATGCTACAGTTATGGGTTATGTCAAATCCACAAAAACGTGATTACTGGTCAGTAAGATATTACTACGTAATAGGCATAGGTAGAAGAGATCAAGGTTTTGGGGCATCTCCAGGTGGGAGGCTACCCATTCTCTGATACCCCACGTGGGAAGGAGATAAAGGGAGCTACAAAAGGCAGGTGAGTGAGGCCAGGACTAAGATTGGTTGAGAAATAAGAGCATCTTCCACAATGGCAAGTTTTGTTTCAGCCTCAAAAAGGTGGTTCTTCAGGATTCTCAGAGAAGTTCCCAAATCCAAGACATTGTCCTGGTGACAGAGTAAGTGTCTGTGCAGAGGTTAAAGCACTAGCTGAATCTTTTTTTAAAAAAAGATTTTATTTATTTATTTTTAGAGAGAGGGGAAGGGAGGGAGAAAAAGAGGGAGAGAAACACTGATTGGTTGCTTCTCCTCTGTGCCCAACTGGGGACTGAGCTTGCAGCTCAGGCATATGCCCTGACCAGGAATCAAACTGGCTGACTTTTCGCTTTACAGGACGATGCCCAAAAAACTGAGCCACACCAGTCAGGGTGCGCTAACTGAATCTTAACTACAATCTTCACAAGAGCCCTCTGTTTGAAAACATGGGGCTAACCGGAAAGGAAAGACGAGGCACCCTGCAGTGGGAAACTCAGGGAGGCCCAGCCAGGCTCACCAGGTGCCTCCCAGCAGCACAGGTTTGTGTCTCTGCCCACACTTGGCTAGAATGAGCAGACCCCAGGGGTTAGCCCAGTGGCTGCCCAACAGGTTGTTAATCCAGCCACAATTCAAGTTCAAGACAGGAGGCCAGCACAGCTGAGCTAGAGGGTTTTTGAAAAGCCAAGCTTCTCCCCACTGCTATGTGGTGCTCGCAGTCTGACTCTTTCTTCTGCCAACAAACCCTGTACTCACACCCAGCGTATCCATTAGCCCAAGCACTTTTCATCAAGGTCTTCCTCTCACGTCAGAGAGGTGCACGCAGTATAGGGAGGTCCCTGTGACAACTTCTTGGGTCAGGGTGGCTCTGACAGTTCAACTGCCCCAAGACCCAAAGTTCATTTTCAAGGTCACTTACTAACTGACACAGTGGTCCTCAGCTTCCACCAAATCTCACCATAAAGGGCTTTATCTTCTCTATACGCCAACACTTGACAACAATTTTCAGAAGTAAAATGGCCATTCTTCATACTTCCAGAGTTTGATTTCCATCCAAAAAACACCTGAAGGGTAGGGAGAGTCCTTGCTGAAATGCCCCCTGGCTAGCTAACACACCCAGGACGCTCTTCTGGCCCAAGTGAGCAACTCCTCCTAGGGTGATAGAGCTGTCACATTACACAATCCAATGCTAGGAATCTCCCTGGTAGAATAGTGATCAGGACAGTTTACAATCAGAAACAAGTACTCGACCAGCAAGTAAAAATCAGTCCCTGTTCTGTCATTCTGTAGAACCTTATACTATAATGAGTGTGTCTGGGCCACCATTGGCAGTTGCACACAGGAGGCAGGGAGAAAGACAGTAAGCCGGCGGAGCACTGGGATACAGAGGCAGTTCACCCCCACCCACTCAGTTACAACCTGCAGTGCCAATGGGAAATGCTGAGAGCTGATCACATTGACCCCACGCCCTTGCATGGGAGACTAGGAACAAATGTGGCACTCCAGCATCTTCTAAGACTAAGGAGGGTGAGCCAAAGAGCACTCAAGGTGCTCAAAAAGACCTGTGACAATATGTAGAGAAAGGCCGGTGACCCAGCACCTCCCACTCAAGGCCAGACAGACCAACCACAGGCAGCCTAGGAAGCTCCTCTTTCCACCCACTACACCAGGAACACAGCTTCCCCTGTGAAAGCTCAAGCATCTATTTTACAGTAACAAAGACTTTACTAACATCTGCCACTACAATGAACACAATGCAATTCACTGCATTGCTAAGAGGTTGTTTTTTATCTAAACACTGAACAGGATTTGCTGGAAGTAAAGCACTCACACACCTTGTTTACTCTCTGGGGATAATACTTTTGCTGTTCCAAAATCTGTGATCTGGATGTGCATATCTTCATTTAACAAAATGTTTTCTGGTTTCAGGTCCCTGTGAAAGCAAATTTTTTACATTTGAAAGAAATCTTTACAACAGTAACATTATTACATACCCTAAATTTTGCTGAAAAGAAAGTGAACTGGTTAATACTTACAATCTTTACAGACTAACAACAAAGAATATAAGTCTATAGTTCATACTGAACAAATATCAATTGCATACAATATATTCAAACTACATCACTTCATAATTGTATCTATTATGTTTAATAATTTTTTATTGAAGTATAATCCATCATTTTTAACCCATTAAATAAAGAGCTTTTAAACCTATTGTGGTAATCATTTCACATTATAATCAAACTATCTTACTGTGCAACTTAAATTTATACAGTGATATATGTCAATTATTTCTCAATAAAACTGAAAAAAGTATTCAAATGGTAACTTTTATGTATTTTCTACCACAATTTTTAAAAATCACTAAAAAAGGGGAGCTTATTTGAACACTTTCAACTTGACTTTATCAGGAAGTTATGGAAAATGAGGCCAGGAGAAGTACATACAAAAGCTACAAGGGACAAAATAAGAGCAGTCAAGATGGGTAAGAAAACTGTTAGCCTAATAAAAAAGACATATGAGGAATTTCATCTGACAGTTGAAGGTCTGTGAAGCTCTCAATGTCTGGGTGATGTGAACTCTTCTTAGTTCTCACATGAGACATCCCACCCTCTGTTAAATAAACCAGAGCTGCCCCCGACCTTGTGAGCGGAGCCCCAGTCCTCAGCTTGGTACCTGTGAATGATGCCCCTGCCGTGCAAGTACTCTAGAGCAGACACCATCTCGGCTGTGTAAAATCGGGTGCACGTCTCATCGAATGAACCAATTTTGCGAATGTATTTAAGTAGTTCTCCATTTTTGGCATAACTAAGGCCAAAATCTAAATATTGCATAGTTAAGGAAGAATGCAAAAGTCATTTTTTAAAAACTAACCTTAACAACCCAATAGGAATTAAAAAAATATATTTTATCCATTTATTTTTAGAGAGAAGGGGAAGGTAGGGAGAAAGAGAAGAGAAACATCGATGTGCAAGAGAAACATTGATAGGTTGCCTCTTGCATGCTCCCCAACTGGGGACCAGTCTGCAACCCAGGCATGTGTCCCGACTGGGAATAGAACCAGTGACCCCTCACTTTGTGGGACTATGATCAACCAACAAAGTCATGCCAGTCAGGGCAGGAATTTTTTTAATTAATAAAAACTTAAGGTACTCGTGGCCCAAGACTGGTGCCTTCTTCGTCAGACACTGCCATGGTCAGACCCATGGCCACTGGGAATCCCAGACCACAGCTCCAGGGCAAGGCCGCTGGGTGTTTCTCACCAAGAACACAATGACACGAGCCTCTCAGCCCAAGTGTCTCTCCTGGACCCCAAAGGCCCCAGAAGGCACCTGTGGTCCCAATGAAGGAAAGCTGCTAGAGATGGCAATCAAACACCTCTGTGCAGGCTTTAGCCAAGGTGTAGGTACTGGGGGCGGCAGGGGGGGTCGTCTCCATCATAATCCAGTCTCCACACCTGCGCAGTATGCACACATTTACTGAGTATCAGCTGCATTCCACAGGCTGTGCTGAGTTAATTCATGTAAAGGCTTCTCAAATGAACGCTCCTTTCCAAGTATAAAGTGACAAGTTTTGTAAGAGAAATGCCATTTTATTAACTTCTTGATTCAGTCTATTTATTGGGTACTCACTGAACAGAGACTCAAGGAACACAACCATCTTTCCTTTGGACACCACTACAGTATGATGTTTTATTTCTATTCTCTTTTTTCCAAACAGGACTAATGGTTATAAAAATAAATGGATCCCATATAACTTCTTCCTCCTAGAAACACTGAACATCTGCACCCATTAATGGAAATCTACAGGTACTTCGCTGCCCCCTGGCAGCCAAGGACAAGAAGGGGCTGGCTTGTGCTCAGGGTGTTCCGTCTTGCTTCTATTTTCTAAGGCACTAACTACCATCTCCTACCAAGGAAGGAACCTGAAGCTGTAGCACAGTGAGGACAAGCCTGGGAGGAAGGGACTGGCCACCAAAGCTGCCCAAACCTGCCCTGCATCCAGCCCCACCTGAGGCTACCCAAAACCTTCCAACTAAGATGTTAAAAGGAACCTGAAGCAAAAACCAAACCTTACTTCTAGGGAATGGGTCTCAGCCAGGCCTCCTACCCTTCTTGCCCTGCTCTGTCCCCTCCACAGGGAAGGCTACAGACTCTGGCCCACCCAGCCCCAAGCAGGAGCTCAATGCTGCTTGGATAGGTGGCCCCATCTGGACTAGCCAAGTAGCTTCACCAGTTAGGAACACTGTCTCCCAGGAGCCTGCAGCCCACAGAGGCTTGGCCACAGCCACAGGGCCTCTTCCCATTTTGCAGGTTTTGCCCCTTGTCTGACCATCCCCTGAGTTCCTGTTTCCTATGTGAGGGACACTTCTAGTTCTCTCCTCAGCTGTGAAGCTAAGGTGATTGAGAGGTTTTGAATGTGACAAATGTTGAGGATCAGAGTTCCAGGTCTGTGTTCCCTCCAACCACACACATTTCTTATCCTCTAGAAGCAGTTTTTCAGACCTCATTGGTCTATTTTCCATACTAGAATGTTTCTAGCTCCCTCAGCACAGCCAATGCCCCAGGGTACTAAGGAGAACTGTATTCTAATGCATGGAATGGGTGAATTCCTGAGAGGATGAGCAGAGACCAGGCCTGTAGCAAAGCCTGGTAAGCCCAAGGCCTGTACTCTGCAGAGGAACCTGGCCCAGACAGGTTAAGCAACTAAACTGTCTCAAGGTCACAAAGCCAAGGAGGGACAGGATTGGAGCTCAGCCTCCTGAGGCCTGGGTACACTGCTCCTGTCCTCAAGCTGCAAGAGGGGACACACAACGATGAGCAGGTTGGGAGTGGAGGAAAAATGCAGACTAACTGAATAACAGCCTCTGAAAACCCTCAGCCTTCATCCCTGCAGGAGGGAAGGGCATCCTTGCCATAGCCTGGGAGGAAGGGTGGGCGTGTGCTTAGCAGTGTCTTGGAGGTCAGCTTCCCTTCCTGGGAGCAGGGACTGAGTCTTGTCAGGCTGAATCTCCAGAGTCCCAGTTTCCAGGCTGCTACAGGGGTGTCCCTAGGATCTGCCTCACCTGTCCTGAGGTGTGTTTTCCCCTGTAGTTTCTCCAGTCCCTCCTCAATGTGTAAATTATGGCTAAAGGGAGAGTGGTATGCATGTTGGCGCTTTTCTTCAGAGAGTTTCCTTTTCTTTCTGTCAATACAATGTATGCCGCTAAGGATTTCAACTGATGCAAAAGTCCCTGGGTTCAAGGGCCTTCACAGGTGCTGGAGTTTCCCTTAAAATTTAAGAGCAACAGTTACTACTGGACAAAGACCTAGAGTGCCCTGTGCCTGAACTGCTTTGGCCAATCCTATCTGAAATCAGACAGCAAGCTTGCTCATCTAGACTCTGAGCCACCTAATCCCACCACACATGACCCGGGGAAAAGATGAAGCCAACTGTGAGTGATCAGTTGGAGTTCCCCAACCAAGAACACACATACATTTGTCCCATGGGCCCTACGGAAAGTGCATGCCAGGGCCTCCAGAAAATCTGGCAGTCAGAGATTCCCCACAGGCTCCAGGAGGAACACAGTTACATCGGTCCCAAGAAGCACAGGAAGTGAGGGGTCAAGGTGGACTCAGAGGTGAGAGATACTGAACAGACATGGAAAGGACCATTCAATGTCTATCCTCAGGAGGCCACTAATGGCTGCTGCATAGCATGACAGCAGAGTGGTGAAGACAAGGAACGATGCTGGAACCAGGTGGAGAGAAAAATATTCTGTAACACCTAAAAAAAGCCAACAAGGAACTTCTCCCTCCCCTTCCCACATACCCTTGGCTACTTTACTGCTCCCCTTTACAGCAAATCCATGGGGTAGAACCTGCCCTGTGCACTGTCTGTATCTCCTCACCTCTCTCTCAAATCCTCCTTCCACTTCTAAACTGCCCCTGTCAACAACAACTTGGACAGGGGACAATCCATAGGTCAGGTTCAGGCCCAATGCACTTGACCACTCAGCAGCATCTGGCCAGGCTTCAGCATCCTCCATCAGAAATGATTTGGTCCTGTGGCCCTTGGGCCTATGTCCTCGCAACTCACTGGCAACAAGTCCCCTTCCTCGCCTTCTAGAAGGGTCCCTTCCACATGCCAATCTCTGTGAATGGGGGTGACCCAGGTTCAGACCTCAGACCACTCCCCCTACTGAGTGCCATTGCAATGTGGCTGGCCAGGCTGCTAAAGCAGTCGTAACTTCTCTCTGAGCTCTGCTGGCAGCCACTCAGCAGCCCACTTTGGGCCTCTAGGAACGAGCACCTACGGATGTGTCAAATGCCAATGTGACATCCACTCCTGGCCTGGCCTCTCTCCAGTCTCTTTCTGCTCAATTATAGCACCACTGCACACCCAGGTTCTGAGGTCCACACCAGAGAGCCACTTTGGCTTCATTTTTCCTCGCTCATTCATTTATAAGAACCTTCACTGAAGTAGTGGCTAGAGTGAATGGCTGCCCTGCTGAAGAACTCTGTGGGCTCCCTGCCATACTCAGAAGAAAAACCAAAATGCTCACCAGGCCTCTGAGGCTCAAAGAGCTGACCGTCGCCCAGCCTTTTCACTCTACCCACACATACGTGCTCGTGTCCTTATTCCATCCGGGTCTCTGCCTGATGTCGACTCAGACCACCGAGCTAAAACAGCAGCATGCTCCAATACTCCTTTACTTGGCTTTACTACTCTCAATCCCTCAGAGTCTACCATACAGGTACTGATCACTTGTGTTAACGAATTCCTGCATGAAAATGTAAGGTCCATGAAGGCAGAGCCCTCACATTATTTACCAGCACATTCCCATCACCCGGAACTCAGCAAGGACTTCTCAGTAAACAAAAGAACGAATTCAGCTAACAGGTGACGAAGCCAGAAAATGGTGTTAAAGGGGGAATATGAATGAGCAAAGTTTTAACCCAGAAGAATCTGTGTTTACACAGGAGGGGAAAGGAAGCCTGAACTGATGGGGACAAGAGATGGGGTAGGCAAATCCTCAGACACTGGACCGACTTTCCAAATAGTGAGGGGAAAGGGCTCTGGAGACCTTGAGGACATGGGAAAAAGAACAGATGCAAAGACAGAGGTTTAAACCTGAATAAGCTTAGTACCAACTCCATTTGACAGTCCAATCTCAGCTGAGTAGAAAACAAGATCAGCCGTAGGGGTTGAGAACAGAATTACTGGGCAAATAGGGGCTGAAGGAAGTCTTGGTTTAGAAGAACAATGGCAGGAGAGGGAACGAGGAGTGAGGAGAAACTGGTCAGCCTGGTTGCATGATGGGCATGCCCAGAGATAAGCTGCATGATACAGACACGTGGCCTGCACTGACTGCCATGGTGCCCTGCCTCCCTGATCCCTAAACAAAGATAAAAGAGAAAAAAGACAATACTCCAAGGGTTAGAAGTCAGAGAACATAAGATGTCTCAAATAAAGCAAAGAATCAGCAGGTATGACGTCTCTGATGGAGATGCAGCTGCACAGCTATGGAGAGTCAGAGGCACTGAGTGATGAAAGATTAAAACAGACAGTGAAGCAGACTCCAGGGCGATGCCACGGGGAGCAGGACAAAGAAAGCTAAAGACCCCAAAGACGGGACAGCATGTAGGTGCAGGGAGAAAGGGTTTGGGACCCTATGGATCACTCCCTGGCCTTCTAGCCTGAGGGCTGAGCCTGGTAAAGATGTCCCTACCAACCAAACCTCACATGTCTGAGCCAAAGAGGGCAGACAGGTGCCCACCTTCAAGGAGCCCCAGGTGCCCAAGATTATTCTTCCTCTTTCATTTCCCTGCGTTGAGCACAGGATGTGACACCTGACAGATAATCCAAGAATGCTGGTTAGAGGAATGAGGAAAGTCTCTGAATAAATGTATAGCTACCATGTTAAAATATTAACAATCCTCTGGATACAATGTTTATCAATTTGAAAAAATCTAAAAAGAATGTTTGTGGTCTCCCTTCAAGTAATCCCAGGAGGCCCCAGCCATGCTGTGAATTCCTTTGTATTTAGAATATACAGTCTTTTTCCTTTCTGGGAGAAGGGGCTACTTGCAAACAACAATGGTGTCACAATGCCGAAATAATAAGGGGTCACTGTGTGATTTCAGAACGCTTTGACTATTCAAAGGATACACAGCTTTTCATCATCCTGAAACGTGAAGTAAAGTTTAACAAAGAAGGGGTGATCCAGGCGCGACATCACGTCTCTCTCTCTGGTTACATACGGGACCTTGTTCTCTTTGATAATGTGACGTTTCTCCAGAATTTTAACTTAAGGTAAGAGAGAAGCGAGTTACCACGATTTGAAATGGTAAGAAAATACTAAAGACAAAATTCATAAAGGTAACTGGTATAACTTAAAGTTTTTCACATAATAAAGCCACTGGGTTCATGGTCTCTAAGACAAATCAACAGTGTCCTATCCCCTAAAATCAGCACAGAAACCCCTAAGTACTGGGCAGTCAGGTGGCCGTCAACCCAGATGTGTGCTGTCTCTGCATCCCAGACACAGTTCGCTGGAGTTAGTACTTACTAGCATATTCCCTTGAGGTTGCCAGTTCTCGGGCCAGGACAACCTGGTTTGAGAAGAAAAGGGGGAAAGAGAAGAGAAAAAACACCAAATGTAACCAGGGCAATGAGTCTCACAAATTACCCCACAACCAATCACACAAGCTACTCTGCTCCCATCGTAAAATTACATTTAAATATTTTTGGTCCTGTGCTAACAAATATAGTTGAATGTAATGATCAAGTTAATGCATTCTAATAGTTAACAACAAACACATATCTCTCCAACGTTTCCAGGAGGTTCTTCATCAGCTGCCATTAGTCCCCATTGTGCACCAAAGTATACACACAAAAACATCCAGACCAGTTCCCTCATCACAGTCCACAGTCACACTCCTAGCTGTGCCCTCTCTGTAGTATACCCAAGTTGGTGTTCAAACTCTTCTTGGGGGATAGAGCACCAAGAACCATTGCACAACATGGGAAAGGCCTTTCTACAAAAGCAACCCCTGGGCACAACCTGAGAACCAACTTCCAAATATCTGATGAGCCCAGTCTGGCGGTGTGCTGGGCAGCCCCCACCACTGCCGGATGGTACAAATGCCTCTTCTAAGACACCTGCAGGGGGAACGGTCCAAGGATCAGAGAGGAAATGAAAACCTGCCCAACTCCTGGGATATCTCTGGGCCTTCTGGGAAGACCTCAGGAGGCCCCTGGATATGAATTATATGCCAGTACAGAATTATTCACCAGGACTCATCAGAAGAAATCTGGAAAAGCACTGTGTAAAGCGCCCTGCAGTCATTAAGAATGAGGTTGGGTTGTGCGTACTCAAGTGGAAAGATCTCAAAGATCTTTCCAGAGGAATGTACCTGTGTGGGCTATTCTCAGGTGCTGGGGAGTAACAGGGGGGTGAGCTGGTTGGTTATATAGTTATGCAATGTTAAATTTCTTTACAGGAGCACGTAATGGCTATGAAAGTAAATAAAAAGAATTGTTAAACAGTACTAATATTTAATGGAAACCTTTCTGAAGGAGATAGTTATGTCATCTTTCTATTGTGAGAATTCAGCATTTCACATTCAGGTTTCCTTATGGGCACAGGGCAGGGAGTGCCCCTCACACACAGAACAAGGTAAGACACATTCTGCTGATGGCAGAACTAATCTGAACGTCATGACCATCCTCAGGGAACCAGATATGGGGGGAATTTAAAAGTAAGTCCTCATCTCCCAGTCAAGATAAATGGCCAATAAGGTAAAGTTGAGAAAGGAGAGAATTCTTCTTTTACTGGATGGTTGTAAGAAACTGTGAAGACAGAGGGGAGGAGGGAGGGGGATAATGGGCGGGGATGGGGAGGAGGAACACTGAGGTTCTCTTCGAAATAGTTTCTTTTTCCTGAAAGGATCTGTAAGTACCAGAAGGATTGGGACTATCCTCACAGTTAAAACTTTTTATTCTAAAGGTACAATTCCTTCATAATTTAAACAAAAACTGCCAATTAAAAAATCTAAATTAAAAGTGTAAAGGGAGCAAAAATTAACATTAATTAAAATAACACTGAAAACATGGATGAGCTGAAAATGTTCTTCATGTTCTTTGAAACATTTGTTTCATGTTCTTTGTATTTTGAAATATTACATAAATGTAGATAGGTAAAAGAAAACAAATATCACAAAAGGTTTCTCCACAAAGGCCAGGCACGAAAGGCTCACTGTTCATAAACCCTGCTGCGTTAGGAGCCGCCAGCACCACTACTTGGTGTGCCCACAACGCATGCTGGGCCCAGCTTGGAGATCACAGAAGCAGGGAGCTGTCTTTTCATGAAGGCATAGATTTAAACTATGCACCCCAGTTAGGGGGCAGGTACTCAGACATCCACCAAGCCTGCAGCAAGCCCCCACCACCACCACAGCCACATGGGGCTGCCACCTCAACAAAGGGGCTGCTCTGAACCTTTACTTCTTTGCTTTAAGAGGAAAAATACCACGGGACAGACACAACTCACTCAGGTGGCAAAAAGCGTTACCCTGAGTGTGTCTTGACAATGCTGTGATAATATTTGTTTATGAAACTGAGGACATAAGAATCTGGAGGCCAGCAGGTCCCATGCTGTAACTCTAGCCAAGTGTCAAGGATGTAATGCTTATATATTTTTAAAAATATAAGAAAAATAATCAATGTTATTAAATGTTTGCCCCAAAACTCTGAAGAGATACTAATACCAATACTACCTTTTAATCTAAGGAAGAGAAAAGCTTCCCAGAGCCTTGTCAGTGTGATTCAAGGACATGGAATACAACCTGCTGATCCCTAGTTAGAATAAAATGAACTGCCATTTTTTAAAAAATAAAAAATAAGATAAAAAGATGCTTTTTAAAGCTGTCATCTACAAAATCATGGCTTAGATATACAAGCCACCTGACATGCTCAGTGGCCCCAAGTCACCCTCACAGCAAGAGAGGAACCCCCAGGGGCCTGATACCCTCCTCCAGGTACAGAACACCACCCTGGAATCTGGGTCTCACAGCTCCGAGCCTGGAAGGTCAGCCCGTCCAAGGAAAACACTCATTCAACAAACAACAGCAGCATGTACTCACTGTTGAAAAAGAGCCTTCACCAAGGATTTTCCCAAATTTGAAGTCTTCAGGACGTTTCTTCCGAGGCTGTGGTGGTGGCTGTGTGGCATGCTGCAGTGAGTTGGCACTTGGTCGGGACTCGGCTGCAGTACTGTCCATGGTGGTGGGGCCCTGCCTGCTACCACCACTGGGAACAACAGGGGCCGTGCCGGACTCAGTCTGGGTCCTCACCATTGATGGAGATGGGCAGGAACATAACACCACGCTGGACTGAATAGGAACGGTGTCATACTGGTGGACACAGGAAAAAGAGGTAAGACTCAAAGCAGCTCACTTTTCCTAAATGCATGAACTAAAGTGTTGACATTGTTGAAACACAAACGCCAGGTGCCAAGTATCGGCAGGCCATCTGACATTCTGCCACATGGCTCGGGCTGCTGTCCTCCTCTTCCAAGTTCCTTCCCTGCTCAAATCTCAGTCCTCCCTGTCCCGCTTTCCCACTGACACCACCACCCAGCACCTATCTGCCCTCACACTCCTTTCTTAACACTGCATGAATCTCCAACACTCCAACCCCACTCAATGGCCAGTGAGCCTGTCCGTCACTGCACAGCCTAAACGCCATCTGCAGCCAGTCCCTGTCCACAAAGAAAGTTGGTCCAAATCCTGTAACCATGATGTCTACCATTCTAGAACCCTCTGCCCTGCTCACCCACCCACAGCTGATATAAGACTAAACACACAGAAAGGCACTCAATCAGGGCTTGAAAAAAAACAGACTGACTTGAGACTGCATCCCACAACTAAATAGAATTTTAACCCAGCAGTCCTAGAACACAGAAATATAACTTAATGGAGAGTCCAAGAATTGCTAACTACACATAAAAATCAGCTGATTAAAACAAACAAACAAACAAAAAAAGGCTCAAAAAAAAAAAACTGTAGTGGAGTAATTGGTTAACAATTTGGAAACTAACTGATTTAGAGCTAAAGTGCTCCCTACACACCAAATTCAAAATTTTAATCTAAAAAAACTACTCAGCATCATCGCTATTAAAATCCTGGCTCGCTTCTTTGCAGAAATTGACAAGCTGATCCTAAAATTCATATGGAAATTCAAGGGAGCCAAAATAGCCAAAACAATCTCAAAAAAAGAACAAAGTTGGAGGACTCACATATCCAGATTTGAAAACTTACAAAAAACTTAATAGTAATTAAGACAGGATGGTACTGCCCTGGCTGCTGTGGCTCAGTGGGTTGAGCGCCATCCAGCAAACCGAAAGGCTGTGGGTTTGATTCCTGGTCAGGGCACATGCCTGGGCTGCAGGTCTGATCCCTCATCAGGGAGCGTGCAAGAGGCAACCAATGTTCTTTTCTCTCCCATTGATGTTTCTCCCTTTACTTTCTGTCTCCTTTCCCCTCTCTCTAAAAAAATAAATAAATAAAATCTTAAAAAAAAAAAAAAAAGAATGGTACTGGCGTAATAATAAGCACATAGAAGAGACTTCAGAAATAAACCTGTACATCTATTATGGCCAACTGACTTTTGACAAGGGTGCGAAGACCCTTTAATGGGAAAGACGTCTTTTCAACAAATGGTGATGGGAAAACTGTATATCCACATGCAGCGGAATGAAGGTGAATGCCTTTCCCACATCATATACAAAGTTTATCTCAAATGGATCAAAGATCTATATGTAAGAACTAAAACTATACAACTCTTAAGAGAAAAATAAAGTAGTAAATCTTCATAATCTTGGCAATGGTTTCTAAGATATGAAACCAAAAGCACAAGCAACAAAAGAAAAAAGAAACAGGTCAAGGGACTTCATCAAAATTAAAAACTTCTGTGTTTCAAAAGCACCATCAAGAAAATGAAAAGACAACCCACACAATGGGGGAAAATATCTGCAAATCATATATCTGATAAAGAACTTGTAGCCAGATTATATAAGGAACTCTTACAAGTCTATTAAGACACACACACATACACATACAATTACAAAACAGGCTATAGATCCAAATAAACACTTCTCCAAAAAAGAAATACAAATGGCCAATAAGTACACAGAAAGATGCTCAACATCATCAGCCATTATGGAAAATGCAAATCAAAGCCACAATCAGATTCCACTTGGACCCACTAGATGGCTAGAATAAAAAAGACAAAATAACAAGTGTTAATGCAAATGTTAAGAAATTAGAACCCTCATGCACTGCTGCTGAGAACAGAAAAAGGTGCAGGTGTTTTGGCAAACAGTCTGAGAGTTCCTCAAAAGGAACATGGTACCATATAACCCAGCAATTTCACTCCTTGGTAGATACCCAAGAGAAATGAAAACACATTTGTACAAGAATGTTCACAGCAGCATTACTCATCATAGCCAAAAGGCAGATATAACCCAAATGTCCATCAACAAAAAATAAGTGGATAAACAAAATGTAGTGTCATCATAAAATCAAATATTATGCAGCCATAAAAAGGTAGGAAATGTGGATATATGCTGTAACAGAGATGAGCATGAAAAACATGATGCTAAATGAAAGAGGCTAGGCACTAAAGGTCACATATTGTTATGATTCAATTAATATGACATGTCCAGAACAGGCAAATGTATACAGACAGAAAGTCAAGTGATTGTCAAGGATTGGGGGAAGGGAAGAATGGGGAGTGACTGCTAATGCATCTGCGGTTTCCCTTCAGAATGATGAAGACATTCTGGAATTGGATGGTGGTGATGTTTGCAAAACTCTGTGAATACATTAAAAAACACTAAATTATACAATTTAAATGACTGAGCTGTATCATATATATGAATTATATCTCAATGAGCTGTTATTAAAAATACCTGTATCACACATGGCTGTGTTAATTTATATATAAGAACTCATTCAAATCTATAAATCACCAAGACTTTTAATGAAGAAATGGGCAAGGGACTGGCACCAAAATACCTCAAGTAACCAAGAGATAAAAATGTACACAGTAGGCGGCAATGGAAGTAACTAGTGAGCCAGGTCCCTGCCAACACCACACTTCTGTTGTCACTGCTGAAGATGGCTCAGGATCATCCCACATTGGTGGAGCTTAAAAATGGGGAGACATACAACAGGTACCTGGTAAGCTGTGACAACTGGATGAACATCAATCTGTGCGAAGTGATCTGCACATCCAGGGACAGGGACAAGTTCTGGCAGATGCCTGAGTGCTACATCTGTGGCAATACCATCAAGTACCTGAGCATACTCGACAAGATCATTGCCATGGTCAAGGAAGAGGTGGTGGCCAAGGGTCGTGGTCATGGTGGCCTGCAGCAGCAGAAGCAGCAGAAAGGCAGAGGCCTGGGGGTGCTGGGCAAGGTGTGTTTGGTGGCGGGGGTCAAGGCAGGATCCCAAGCACCCACAGAGGTCAGCCAGGTAAGAAGCCAGGCAGGCAGGTGGGTAAACAGTGAGCTGGCCCTGCATCCCCCAGAGACTTGAGCTCCTCCCACCCCAGGCTGCCAGCCTACTCCATCCAGGAGTTTGTTTAGAATCAAAATAAGAGGCAGGTGTTTGGAGGACCCGCACCATGCATTTTGTGATCCTCCTCTTTTTGTAAAGTGGTTTTTTATGTTTTTGTTTCTGTTTTTTAAGCCAGCATTCTACAGTTGGAAATGTGATTTTGTGAAGTTGCAGCCAACCTGATTCTTGGAAGGTTCTGTGTGTTAATGTATCTTTAGAGCCCTCGCCCTTGTGTTAAGGGGGGTTTTTTCCAAACAGGTTTGTTTTGTATCTCTTGTTGGATCCTTGTGTGACCAACAAACAAGAGGTTTTCATTTTAAGCTTTTTGCACTGAGACTGACAGTCCAGGGAGTTTTCCCGAAACACAGACCTGAAATTGTCTTTTCAAAACAAATTCAGACAGACATGTGCTTCAGAAGCTGTTGTGGGGATGTGGCTGGGCCCTGCTCCTTTGCCTTCTCTCTCCCTCTTTGTGTTACAAAAATAAAAACAAAACACAATTATAAAAAAAAAGAAAAGAAAATGTACACAGTATTCAAAGACAATTTAAAGCAACCAGAGACACAGCAATACATTTTCAATTGGGGGTGGTGTAAATTGATAGGTAAGAATGATTAAATGTGCTTTCAATGCACAAAGACATCCAATGCTGGCGAGACTAGGACAAAGCAAGTACAAGGTCTGTCCGGAAAAAGTCCAACCATTGTTAATGTAATGAGAATTTGCGAGACATCACTGAAACCTGGCAGCCAAGGAGAGTGGACTGGATTGCACATGTATGAGCAATGAAGACTTCGCTGTACTAGTGAATGGGGGTGGTAAATGACGTTGAATGAGCATGTGTACTGTGTGGCTGCCACATTCAAAATGACTGAGCAAGTAAAGCAATGAACCTGCGTCAAATTTTGCTTTAAGCTTAAACATTCCTCTGTGGAAACTATTTGAATGATTCAGAAGGCAGCAGCTACTGGCAACTGATAATTGGCAACTTCATCATGATAACACGCCCACTCATGCATCACGTCTCATGCAGAGTTTTTCGGCAAAACATCAACAAATCTCCCAGGTGACTGAGGTCCCCTACAGTCCAGATTTGGCAGCCTGCAACTTCTGGCTTTTCCCAAAACTAAAATCACCTTTAACAGGGAAGAGATCTCAGACCATTGATGAGATTCAGAAAAACACAAAAGGGCAGCTGATACTGATTGGGAGAACTGTGTGAGGTCCCAAGGTGCCTACCTTGAAGGAGACTGAAACGTCACTGTCCTAAGTACAATGTTTCTTGTATCTTGTATCTTCTTCAATAAATGTCTCTATTTTTCATATTAGATGGCTGGATATCTTCTGGACAGACTTCATATACACCTACAACTGCAGCTGGCACCCCAAACCTATGTTGCTTATTAAAATGTTTTTGGAGAGCAATTTGGTAATTTGTCAACAAACCAACAATAGAACAATTATCAATGAAACACTGAAATACTGAAGAGAAGTGGGTATAAATACAGTTAAAAATTTAGGTGGGTATTAAGAAAGGATCAACCCTGGCCAACAAGCTCAGCTGGTTAGAGCATGATCCTGATTCAAAAAGGATGCAGGTCGATTCCCAGTCAGGGCACATACAAGAAAAACCCAATGAATGAATAAATAAATAAGCAGAATAACAAAGCAATATCTCTCCTCTCTCAAATCAATTTAACAATTTTCTAAAGGATGAGATAGCATCAAATCAGACATACAAGTTGTATGCACAACCATTTAAAAATATTTTCTAGCTCTGATCCTGGTTTTTAGTGACATCATTAGCCTGCTCACCATCAGACTGAGGTAGAACAACACAAAATGAACTCAGAGTACCCAGATCTGTTTCTAATAGTACTCCCCATTAAAAGAACCAGGAGAGCACCTGACTCCATGTCTTGGAACAGAAGACAATATGACCCAAGAATCCCTTGCTGAGTCTGAAAAGGTGGTGCCTTCATAAGTTGTGGAAGCAGGAAAAAGCAGGGAAGCTGACCTGTAGGGGCTGCTACTGGCCAAGTTGTGCTGTAAACACTAAAAAGAGATCGGTAAGTAAAGCTTATCAGAATACACTGAAACTAGGGGAAGTCCTAAGTTTGTAACAATGCATACAGGTGATAAAAAGTATATCAATATTATAACATAGTAACAACTGAATGTTTAATAAATTTGAATAGCTGAGGGAGTGCAGCCATACAAAGCTATTTCTTGTATTGCGTATATATTTTTCATAAAGGATAGACAAAAAATTTCTTCTCTCCACTTAAATAGGGAAAGGACACATAGAAAACTATGAAAAAGCCAGAGTCTTGTAGAAACTGCACCAGGAACAGGAAAGACAGGTGGACACAATGTAATCCCAAGACAAGATGCTTATCTTGAGATGCGCAAAATGCATAACAAAGTTATGAACAAACCTAGACAGAACACCCTGTAACCCCAACATGATGATCACAGAGGTGAAGAGAGGCAACAGATGGCAAGAACAGGCAGGGGCCTGGGCAGTCCCCTCAGTTAGGGTTACCCCAGAATATATACCACATCCCTGCTCCCAACCAAGGAATCATCATAAAGAACTCTGGAGGCCCTGGCCAGATAGCTCTGTTGGTTAGAGCATTGTCCATATAACACCAAGGTCGCAAGTTCAATCTCCAGTCAGGGTGCACACAAGAAGCAACCGATGAATGCATAAATAAGTGGAACAACAAATTGATGTCTCCCTGCCAAATCAATAAAAGATTTTTTTTAAAAAGGAACCCTGGAGCTGCACTGTAGCCAAGAGGAGGCAGGCTTCTTTTACTTAAGATCTGCTAAGATCATTGTAACTCTAGGCAAAACATAAAAATATAAAGCAATTAACCAAACACACAGTATCAATAAGATAGTAGGAGAATATGACTAATTGGCTTTGTAAATACCATCTAAGAGATAATTTGTCCTTATAAGCAAAGTATACAATCATAACAGAAGTACACTCAAATTAAATTAAATCTTCCCTAGAGATTAGTAGGAACTTTTTGTTCTCAGGGGCAGTGGTAAATGGAGAAAGGGTCACAGTCGCCAGGCTGAGGCCCATGAAGAACCATGATAGGCCTGGACTGTCCTCACCAGCCAGGCCAGCTACACTACTAGGGAGGGCTGTGCAAATAGCACTGAGTACCTTGTGGAGTTCCCATTACACAGCCAAGGCAGAAATGCTCCCTGAGTTTCCAGGGTCATCCTAAGTGCAGGTCCTCAGGCCTGGGACTAAAAAGCAGAGGGACAGTGTGACCTGAAGGAACACATGCAAGAGAGGGTAAGCAGAAGGATCCAGCACTTCACACAGCACAGCACGGTCCTGGGCACTACAGTACTGCTGTGATCTATGCAGCCACATGCCCTCTGAGCGGTCATCACTCCCCCAGAGGATGGAGGAAGGAAGAGCACCACCTGTCTCTGTCATGCCCCTATCCTACCACACCTGTCTCACCAAATGTGTAAATCACATCAACATGGGCCTGTTTACAGGCCTCACCCAGGTTCACCTGTGTGCCTAGCCATCTGCTAAACAAGGCTCAGGGAGACAATTGAAGAGGCACACAGAACAGTGACAAGTAATGCTTTTAATTGAAAACGTAAACTACTGAATAAAATGTCAAACACGAAGTTTTTAAATAACAAAATACGATGGGCTGATTCATGGATCTGGAAAAATGTTATTGTACATCATCTGCTTCTTGAACAAAGACAATCCAACAGAGGTACCAACAAATCTGTCACATAACAGTTTTTGGCACAGGGAGGGGACAGCCCATTGTTTCTTCTCAGTGGGCAGAACCTCAACTCTGGAAGGTACCATAAGTGACATCCAAGAGCCGTAAGTTTTCCAAGGGGTCAGGGGCAATGCTGAGGAGGCAGGACACACTAGGCAGCAGGTGTTTGCGAGTCCACAGGAAGCAAAAGAGCACTGAAGACATGGGTATGACCACCCTTAAACAGACAACCCTGATCTCAAACACTCTTGGAGGGCCTTAATACAGTGAAGGTGGCCTCAGGAACACTTACTAAGACAAGCTGTCTTCAGCTCAAGCTTCCTGATTGCTAACTGAACAAGTGTCCGGCCCATGGAGAGCAATTCCCCAATGTGAAGGTTATGTCTAATGAGACTCTGGTTTATGAACATGCGATTCTGAAAGATTTCTTTTATTTTTAAAAGATTTTATTTATTTATTTTTAGAGAGAGAGAGGAAGGGAGGGAGAAAGGGAGAGAAACATCTGTGTGTGGCTGCCTCTTGCACGCCCCCTACTGGGGACCTGGCCTGCAACCCAGGCATGTACCTTGACTGGGAATCGAACCGGTTACCCTTGGTTTGCAGGTCAGCACTCAATCCACTGAGCAACACCACTCAGGCCGAAAGATTTCTTTTCTTTTTATCAAAGTGGTATCTTTGGTATTAAAGTCTCCAGAACAGATCTTCAAAGAAGGGCACTGTCCCTTAAAAAATCCAGGTTTGCAACCAATCTGTGATAGGTCAACAAGGTGGGTGGCCCTTGGCATTCACCTCTGCCCATTCTCAGGCTCCATGGCTGGACCTGACCCGATAGACCCAGTGACACAGAATAGCATCTGGCCACCCAATAAAGGGGGAGCAAGTGCAGCACTGCACTGGTTAAAACCTGCTCACTTCCTTGCTGACACCCATCCACATGTGAGGATGGTAAGCATCGTGGAAAATGCCCAAAAACACCTGAGCAGGTGAGAGAGGCGATAGGAGGTAAGATGAACACTGACATTTGAAGGACAAAAAGTGAGTGTTTTGTTGTTACTAGTGGTGTTTGTTGGCATGGTAGACAGTGAGCCATGATTTAAGCACAAAGAGCAAGAGAGCCCTGACCAGTGTGGCTCAGCTGGCTGGGAGTCATCCAGCAAAGCAAAAGGTCACCAGTTCGATTCCTGGTCAGTGCTCATGCCTGGGTTGCAGGTTTAGTCCCCAGTTGGGGAACATACAACAAGCAACCAATCAATGTGTCTCTCACATAGATATTTTCCTCCCTCTCTTTCTCCCTCCTTTCCTCTCTCTCTAAAAATAAATTAAAAACTTTAAAAAAGAGCAAAAGAGCAACAGAGATGGTGCTGCAGAGCTGCCCTTGTCTCTGCAGACTTTAAGTATCTGATGTGCTGTTTCGTGTCTACACGTGTGGATGTAGAGGACTTCAAGGTTGATGCTGCAGCAGGCCCAGCCCCCAAAACACCTAGTCAGACCAGATGTGCTACCAAAGATCCTTCCCCACGTAACTGCACATGTCTGGCACATGACAGTGAGCCTTAGAACAGGCAATAGGCTCAGTCCTGTGGCGGCTCTCAGCATGGGGTTCATTCTGGAATCTGCCAGGTCTATACCTAAGTACAGTCCACTGGGAGGGAGCCAACACCATGAGCTCTGAACCTCAGACAGTTTGGGGTCCCTGATGCATATTATATCTGAGTGGTTCTCAACTGAGGCAATTCTGCCCTCCCCACACCCTTGACAATGCCTGGAGACATTTTGGGTTGCACTAACTAGGGGAAGGAGAAAAGTTTTACTGGTATCTGGTGCATAGGGGCAGGGAAGCCGTAATACCCTACAATAAACAGAGCAGTTCTCATTTGAGAGGCCTTGATCTACCCTTGTAGACTCTACCTTCCTTTTCGCAGGAAGAAGCTCACCAAGTGTTCACTAACCGCCCTCAAGTACTCAGCAGTGGGGCAGGCCATGAGTGCAGTGAGACCCTGTACCACCATTTACAGCAGGGGAGAGAGAGAAGCCCAAGCACGAGAAGCTGGATCTGCAGAGGCAGCAATACCAGACTGAAAAGTCATGTTAAAAAAATCCTAAGGTTGTGTTTGGGAAACAAGAAACTTATATCCATGACCTAATCAGTATAAAATGGCAGTATTAATGAGGCCTCACACTAAGACTGCCAACCAGGGCTGTGACTTTACACTGAGAGGTACAGGAGTGAGCAGAAGAAAGCACTCATGGCCCTCCAGAGCCACACGGGAGAGCAGGAAGCAGGGTGGAGCATGGGGAGTGGGCACACCTCTAACGGAGGTGAGGTGGCCCCAACTTCCTCAGCAGCCACATCCACATTCAACTCCCAAGAGGGTAAGACACCACCCCGGCAAAGATGCATTCATCCACATGTCTCAGCACTCACCCTTGCTCCCTGGAAAGCAATCCCTAACTCCAACAGCAGCCGCAGGGCCAACGGCCCAAGGACACACTGCCAAGGCGCAAGTACT
>PVJD01010198.1:0-55672 GCA_004026545.1 Mormoops blainvillei
TTCCTTCCTTCCATCCTTCCTTCCTTCCTTCCTTCCTTCCTTCCTTCCTGCCTTCCATCCTTCCTTCCTTCCTGCCTTCCATCCTCCCTTTCTTCTTTCCTTCCTTTTTTTCTCCCTCTCCCTCTCTCTCTCTGTCTTTTTTTCTTTCTTTCACCCAAAGCTTTACACTTAAGCCCTGCCTTCCATTCTGCTTTCTCTGTGAAGTTCATCCCTTTGTATCCACCAGGATTTGGGTACTAAATTGAGTATAAGGAAGCCCTGCCCATACTTTAGAATGTTGAACTCCTCCAAATTGTTACTAGAAAGTGGCTAGTTAAGCAAAACTAAACTTCTTTAAGATTTACTACATTGAGGGAGAAAAACATTTTGGTGGAGTTTCAGCAACGCCTGAACTGGGGAAACGAGAATTTGTATATTCATAGAACTTTAGGGTCTGAGTTTAATTGGTTAAGACAGATCTTTAAAGGTGGGAGAAATGATTGGAATTGGGTATAATTTGTCATATAATTGGTTCACAAGGCAGACACAGCAGAGTGAAGGTCTTGAAGTGAGTCTTGATAAGTAAACTGGTTAATAAGTAAGCTGTTTCCTAGGCATGTCTTAAAAATTGATCTATGGTAAGTTCCTGAGCCTAAGCCATAAAATTATTTATTAACTTATAGCTTATCATTTTTGGGCAAAGCTTTCTTGGAACAAACAACTAAATTGTTTTGAGATCAGTGACCTCGAGTCCTATCTAAGTCATACTGAAACAGACCATCTCAGTTCTCAATTCTTGTGAACTAGTTGAGAAGACAAAGCAACAATTGATGAAGCTTTGAGAGTTAAATATAACCCACCACTTCAGAGGGAAACAAGATCTTCCACAAAAGGTTGGTGATAAGTACTGATGCAAGTTTAGCTAGTTCTTAGAAAATGGATAAGATGTGTCTAGTAGGGACAGTGGAGTATTTCAGCAGGGATTAATAATATCAGGAAAAGTATGGAGGTGTATATTATGTTTATGCATTCATGTGATTTATCTGTATAAAAGAGAGGTTAAATCTGGGGAGCTAAGTTAAATAAGGTCACGTCATGATAAATCATTATGAAGGGCCCAGAATTCTAGGTAGCTGGTTTGAGTTGGTAAGATTAGCATGAAGGAATTGAAAGTCTGTGCTAGGGGCTCCCATATAGTCCTTTCGGTCATTTGAGATCTGGATGGAAATTTAAGGAGAAGAAGGTCAATCTGCTGGCCATTAGGAGAGATTTTAGTATCCTTATGTGACCAGTAAATCCAGTGAGAAATAGACAATATAATACTTCACCTCTCTCAAACATGTATATTATAAATATACAAATGGTGCAAAGTAGAGATCTGCCTCACCTGGAAGTTCTGATTCTGGAGCAATGAGGGTGGTGTGGGGGAGGCCACTACAATGACTCTTGGAGTGGCCAAAAGGTTTGTCGCACGAGAGGGTGATTAGAATAATATTTTGGGAGATGACTAATGTGACAGCAGAATGAATTAATGAGACAGTACTTACGAAGTGTTTAAAAGAATACCCGGTAGTCGGCATGAATAACAGTGTAACAATAACAACAGCGATACTATTACTAGTAACAATAATTTTGGGGAGGAAGACAGGATGGAAGCAGGGAGAACAGTTAAGTTAGTAGACAGTGGACATAATGTAGATTTAAGGCGATGATGCTGGCCCTAGGGGATAGGTAACAAGCAAAAGTCAAACCAAGTGCCAAAGCAAGACAAATTAGCAAGTCAGGTGAAACAACACGCAGCCTTTTCTTTGCTCACCACGGCGTTTATCATCAGCCACAGGCCTAGCTGTTCGGTGTCTGACAGCAGCAGCAGCGGTTTCATCTGAGAACTTGTTAAAACTGCAGAATCAACCTCAGGTCCCACCCCGGACGCACCGAATTCCATTCTGCATTTTAATACTTTTAGGTAATTCTGTGCTTCTGATTAATGAAGAACCTATTTTCAATTTCAAATGTAGCCTGGGTGGGAGGGGGATGCATTTTCTTTAGAGGAAGTTGAGTGGTTTCATTTGATTGAGATTTTAGATGCAGATGGCCCCAACCCTTGACATTTTCTAAGCAACTTCAGCAAAGAGAACCTCTTCACTCCCTCTTTCCTTCTTTTAATAAGAAGATTTAAAAGATTAATAACTCTGATAGCTTTGAAAATCTAAACTTCCTGTACTTGTATAGTCATTTATTCTATTATTTTTAGTAATCCAGAATAGTTTCCCTGCAGATCAGTTATCCAATAATCTTTCTTCTTAAAAACTTGATAAAAACGTATGCAATTCCTTAACAGAAAAAAAAAAATGTGCATAAACCCATAAACACTTTTCCCCACACAACTTACTTTTGCATTGGAAATATATTTTCTTCATGTATACTGACTATAAAAATCTCCACAAATACATGCCTCTCGTTTTTCATGCAAAAATGCTTTTCCTGAAAAGGGGTGGATAAGCCCAAACTGTACAAAATAAACAGAATATAAACCATTTTATTGCTCAGAAGTAAATTTCAGCGAGTTGCCAACTTTGACATCTAGCTTTGTTTGGCTTTTTGTTTTGATTCCAACGAATGCTGAAGGCTCTCTGATTTACAAAGGAAGGAATAAGCAAAGAGTGTTAGTCCCCATGGCTCACAATGCAGATGAAAGTAGGCTTTCTACAAGGAACAAGAGGATTCTTTATTGCCCTTCAGGTGAATTTATGCCCCAATATTTTTCTTTTTTTTTTTCTTGGGTCAATTAGGCAATTTTGGCAGAGTCTGCTTCATTGATGTTATCTGAATGAGCATCAGAAAAGTTGTGAGTGTATTACTTCTACAAATCTACCTCAATTTTGAAATTATTGAACAGAACTAACTTCTAAAATAATTCTGTAGTTTGTTAGGCTTTTTCAAAATTTTATTTTAGGTATAACTGACTTCTAACTGCAGACAAGTAAACAAAAAGGGCATCTCCTCTTGGCTATAGCCAATGGAAGTACTTTTTCAAATATTTTAAATTTTATAGAAGCACAGTCTGTCCCTCCAGCATGGAAACTTAACTTATTCATGAAAGGTCACAGTTTTGTTTTTTATTTTACTTTCTACCCCTCCCCACCCTTCACCAGCTGTGGTCATAAGAATGATTTCTGGCTTATTAGTGAAAATTCTGCTTTATTGATAAGGTCAAATACATACAAGTGAGTCAATGAGTGAAGAAAATTATTTCTTAAGAGATTTTTTTTTTCCTCGCCCTCACGCACTAAAAAAAATAGAGTATGTATGTGAAGTTGATCAAGTGTTTTTGGAATCCCCCCAGTAAACCAAATAATTTCTGTACATTAGCAATATTTGCATTCTGCTCTCATTTCTTGTAAATTATTTTAAATAGTGATAATTCAAGGTCTGGGTCTAGTAAGATAACAGTTTGTGTGGGAATAAGCAAAGTCTTATTTAAATTAAACTTTCTAAAAAAGTCATGTATTCATGGCTTTAGAAAACAATGAATTGCAGTAACTTTCCTTCATCAAAATACCAAATCATATACATTTGACGTGTAAGTGTTGCCTTTTGTGAAAATAGGTGGCCATCTGGAGTATCTTAGCTTTACTTAGAAGGGACCACGTGGTTAGGAGACATATAATGTCACATGGCATTCAACAGACTGCTAGAGGAAGCCAGGAAAAGTCCCTTTCTTGCTTGTCTGAGAGCCAAAGACCTCCGGAAGCATTCATGAGCCCCCACATCCCAGTTCACTCCATTTCCAGACTCCGCCCTTATCACATGAATAAATAGACATTCATTCATGCTATTTCATTTAGGTTCTTTTATCTTATGCTTTAATTTCAAAACTGGCCTTGCAATTTGAGGAAACAAACTGTTTAAAGTTTACATTTGATGGGAAGCGGTCAAATGAATATACAAAGCACACTACTAAAGCTGACTGGTAAAACAACAGGGAGACAAAGGAAGGTCGCTTGGAATCATCTGTGATTTACCACCCTGGGAAATCTAGGGACACACAAGCGAAGGGTGTTACACCAGTATAAGGGTGGAAGATATGCAGCCATGAAAACCGTGCTCTGCTGGGAGCTTGGGTGTCCTTATAACAATATAGCAGCTGTAATCTATTCCTCATGGAGTAGTAAGACTTTGTAATCACCGCGGTCCCCTTGTCAAAGAAACCTTTTACTCAGTATCAGTCATGGGGAGTCTCTAAACTGGTTCACTAAATAAAATGCCACCCATAATTTACTGTTTTCAAAATTTATTTTACTTATTTTATGGTGTGATTTTTCAATTATTATCTTATGCCAGATGCTGTATTCGACATCGGACAGGCATTGCCTCATTTATTCCTTATAATAATTCTTAACATAGGTTCGATGAGGATCGTCTCCATTGTGTAAATGAAGAAAGTGGAGTCAGAGTTAGTAAGTGACGTACAAGCAGAACTAAGATTGTGTTCTAGATTTCTTTGACTTCGTAATTATCATTCCTAACTGCTACATGTTACTGCCGCCCAAGAAAACATCTGTATCCCTCCGTCACACAAAAGTCAGGAGCTAGTTACCTGCACCAGAGCCATTCAGTGTTTTTCAAATACATCAAATGGGAAAGAAAACAAAACAAAACAAACTCTACAGCTGCTCTAAAACGTCTGTTCCTCCTAAGATTTCTTCCGACTTGTAAGTATTGTTTAAAACTTCGACCAACTGGCAGACACTTGCGCTAAGCCACTCATTCGGAGAAGCAGCTAAGTCACACATCCCTGCCTGTGATTTAAAATACCTGTGCTTGTGACTTCTGGTTTGGAGTTGGTGCTCTTCGTTTGTTTGTTTTTCTCCTGTACAAAGTATTTCATCACGTGTGATTCCTCCCTCCTGACTGATAGCCACAGCACTTCTCCTTGAACCTCACTTTTAGCTACTCAGAGGCCACTGGTATTTTTGAGATCTTCGGGGGCACTCTCTGCTGCAATGTGAGTGTCATGAATGCCACAAAGTCTGTATTTTAAGCCAGACCACCCCAAACACATGCTCCATATGTGGCTCCAATTAATCTAGTTTTTTTGAATTGAAACAGTAGTAGACAAAAAAATAATAATTATATGTATGTCATTACTAGGCACTCCTTACATATTTAAAAGCAGCAGTTGTAAGATGCAAAATACCCGTATTTTGCACTCTTCACAAAACAATTCAGGCTCTCGGTGGGCTACCCAGATAATGCCCTTCTGTTGTTCAACAGGCCGGAGTCAGACAGCCGGAGAGGAATTTTAAAAAATGACTCTGCTTCTACAGAGGGAGTTTTACCTCCCCTGCTTCAGCATCAATATTTCATCATGCGATCATGTCTTCTGCCAAATTGAGATAATCCTGGGAAAAAAAGTATGTGGTCACCAGAAGAGACTTCCTTATGTGTTTAGTTACAACCCTGACTAAGAAGGAGGCTCAAGTAGTACAATTTTCCTAGAGTACACATTTAACATCTTTCTTTACCTAAATCACAGAGACTTGCCTTGAGGAAGGAAGAATTTCTTGTTTTCCAAAGGGTTTTTCCTGTCAAAATTATTTTACCACTTTATAATTTTTCAGTGCTTCAGTAGTTCCTTGTGCCATGTAGGGAAAGTCCAGCCAAGCCTTTTTGTTGACATCAGAAATTTCAATACATACGCTCCTCTTTTGTCCACAGGAGAAAAAAAAAATGGACGTGGGGTGCCGGAGTTACGACCAGGCATTAAGTCTGTTTACCATGGACGGTCATTATTCTGTAATTCTCTCTGCTAATTTTGTGTATGAACAAAGCCTCTTGGCTTGCTGATGCTAATGAGCTTAGGACCTTTCTCTTGTTTCAGTTCCAAGGCAGGGATTTTTCTTATTTTTCTTTCCCGGCACCTTCAGGTGAGCTAATCAGCTCTGAGCAGCCATTGCATTTGGAGCGCGAGTCTCCAGCTTCCCCGTTCGGCGCTTCCATCTTTCGCCAGGTTCTTTTTCTTCCCCAGCTCATTTCTGGCTCCGTGTTTGGCCTCCTGTGTGGATGCCTGATAGCTTTCCTCCTGGAAACCACTCTGTGGGGATTTCTTTTTGTTTTCTGAACATGACTTTTAATTACACTTGGATTATTCGGCCATCAGCTGCACAGTAAAGCCTGAGTTAGAGCCATCTGATGGCATTAGAGCAGAGAGTGGCTCCTGGCCAGAAAGGTGGCCTTTGCTCCTCGCTCCACGGCAGGCCCTCTGCAGAGACACAGGCTGTGGAGACAATCCTTCACAGAGCTCATCCCAGCTCTGCGCACGGCCTGTGATTTCCGCCCGCCCAGCGTGGCAAGGAAAGACCTTACAGTTATTTTGCTCTGTTTCCCCCCGCACCGCACACCTCCCATTTTTAAGCATGTCAGTGGGAAGTGTGGATATGTGGTTATAAGTGGCACCTTCTCTTCTGGTTACAACTTTAATTAAAGGGGAAATTGGGCTTTACTCATTGACTGCCCTTCATCGACAGCTGCGTATAGTGTGGCCTCAAAACCAGTCTCCAGAATCGATTATGATTTTACCGAATATGTGCGCTAAAACCCTGTCTCATTCACCCTAGGGGATTCTTTGAGTTTTTGTGTAGTCTTAGAGTTCTTACACTTAAGCACATTACTGTGATTAACTAGCTTTTTAGATGTTGTTAACTAATTAATGAAAAAGCTTATTAAGAGCAACACAAGATTACGAATGACTATAGGAAGCTTATTTTTGAAATAAAGGGTTACAGCCTTCACAAAGAACTTCTTTTTCACTTATTTTTTACTTGTCAATTATCATTGATGCTTAGTATTATTTTACATTAGTTTCAGGCATACAGTATAGTGGTTAGACATTTATTTATATAATTTATGAAGTGATCCCCCAATAAGTCTAGAACCCACCTAGCACCATACATAGTTATGACAATATTACTGACTATATTCCCTATTCTGTACTTTATATCCCTATGACTATTTTGTCACTACCAAGCTGTACTTTTCAATCCTTTCACCTTTTTAACCCAGCCCCGCCGCCCCCGCCCGGGGCCCTTTCCCATCCTGCAATTATCAGTCTGTTCACCATCTATGAGTCTCTGTTTTGTCTGTATGTTTATTTTGTTCTTCACATTCCACATGTAAGTGAAGGCATATGGCATTTGTATTTCTCTGTCTGACTTATTTCACTTAGCCTAATCCCCTCTAGGTCCATCCATGTTGTCAAAAATGGCAGGTTTCATTGTTGTTTTTTTATGACTGAGTGATATTCCATTGTATATATGTATGACATCTTCTTTAGCCAATCATCTACCGATAGGCACTTTAGTTACTTCCATATCTTATCTATTGTAAATAATACTGCAGTGAACACAGGCATGGGGATTATTTATATTTATATTTTTTTCAAATTGATGTTTTTTGATTTCTTAAAATAAATACCCAAAAGTAGAATTTCTGGGTCATAAGGTAGTTCTATTTTTTTTTTAAATTTTTGAGGTAATTTCCTACTATTTTCCATAGTGGCTACACCAATTTTCCATTCTACCAATAATACATGATGGTTTTCTTTTCTCCACATCTTCACCAGCACACATTGTTTGTTGATATATTGAAGATAGCCATTCTGACAGGTGTGAGGTGATATCTCATTATGGTTCCAATTTGCATTTCTCTGGCTATTACTGATGTTGAGTATTTTTTCATATGTCTGGTGGTCATCTGTATGTCCTCACTGGAGAAATGTCTATTTAGGTCCTCTGCTCATTTTTTAATTGGATTTTATTTAGTGTTAAGTTGTATGAATGCTTTTAAAAAAAGGAATGGTTGGCGTGCTCTCCCCCTCCTTCCTTCCCCTAGCCACGTGTTACCTTTGCCTTCCTCTCCCCTAAGCTCCAAAGGCCCTTGTTTTGCCTCTGCAACTTATGTCCTGAGCCTACACAGCCCAACTGGCTCGCTTCTTCTACCACTGTGATTGTCTAAATGAACTTTTTCTTATAACTTGAAAAAATTAAAATAAATAAATATTAAATGAATGGGTATAATCTAGCAACATTTTCAATAATTATTTCACTTTATTTTTTTTTAATTTGATAAAACTTAAGAGTGGTCTTCTTCCTTAGTGGAGAATTACAGAGGAAATTATCAAGCTATCAAAACTTGCCATTTCATGTAGCTCTTTAAATTATTGTATAAACACATTTTTATTTGACAAGATGTATTTTGTTTTCTTTCAAAACGCTTCTTCATCACTTATAACCAGGTCTTAGTGTATCACTTAGTTGTTTTACAGCAACATTTATTTCTAGTTTCTGTTACAGTAAGTTGTATAAAAGATACAATATATGAAAATGTGACCAGATTTTTAAAAATATCTTCACATGGGTTTTGTAAATTTAACGTAAGTTGTTATCCAATTAATTGTATAACATGACAATTTATTTCCCGAGTATTTCAAAAACTACTTCAAGACTCTTTAGGAAATCCATACTTGCCTAACAAAAGAAGTCCAGTGTCGTAATCCTAGAATAGATAGTATATATAAGGAGAAGTAAAGGCAAACACATTTCTTTGATTTCCTTGTGGACACTTCTGGTCATGGTATTTAAAAGGAACAGCCCAATGGAAAATGTTTTTCTTGCAAAACTCAAATATCTAATACTAACATTTACCTGGACCTGGGTTCACCTTTGTAGTCTGTAACTGACTGATTTTATAAACTTGAAAGGAGCCCAGAAAGTTCAAGGTGACATCTGCCTGCCCACTCCTTCCCTCTCTGTCTCTCTAGGTAGAACTGTTCACCACCTTCCTGCTAATATTTTGGTGAGAATAGAAAAGAATCTTTAGATTAAATAAATATTACTTTGATCGCTGGAATTAATACAATTAAAACTGGATTAAACTCTTACTATTATAACTATTTTATGTGCAACGAGCTAATCTAGATTTATTTGCTAGTTCATTCCGCAAACTGGTATTGAGTGTCCACCATATTAGAACATATTTTATCCAGATTGATTTGGATAAAATATATTCTCTGCTCTTAAGGTATTCACTATCTGCTGAGAGGGACAAACAAATATTTTTGAAACATTGCAAATAAATAGATAACTGTATGTCTAAAATATATGGGAGTGGGAGAAGAGAGGAAATGCAGTGAAACCAACTGTCAGTATCAGTAGGAACTGACTTTCTAATCATTTCTTAGAGAAAACCACACTCATTTTAATTTCAAAGGAAAAGAAGAGATAATGCAATCAGCTTATATGTAGCAGGGGAGGCACTAGTCAAAGAGGCAGAGATAAAACCAGGAGAAAAGACAGAAAACCTACAAACCAGGTGTTTCATGTTGAAATAAACAAACAGATTGGTGTTGCTGGCATATTAAATAATAAATACTGAGAGATGTTGCTAGAGAGCTAAGGCCAACAAAAGAGGGAAAGCTTTGTAAACCACTATCATGTTACCCTGATGGTGATTTAGAGTAAGTGATGGCCTATAAAAAGGGGAGTGAATAATCAGAATTATATTCTGGAAATAATGCCTTAGTGGTTATGTGGAGAGTGGCTTGGCTGGTGGAACAAGGTCCGAGCAGGTGGACCTAAAAGAGAAAAGGAAGAGAGATGAAGAACTAGTTAGGAAGCAAAACCAACAAAAAATTGTGTTTTGGTGAAAGGATGGAGAAGCAGCATGAGTTTTGAGCTGCTGTGTGTATCATGAGAACTTGAATAGACTTCAGTGATGACAGATACAGAACAGAATATTAAAGTTAGGTACCTCAGTTTTGTATTGGGTCAGCCAAAAAGTTCATTTGTTTTTTTTTTGGACAATGGCTCTGGTGGTGCTTAGTTGTCTTTAACTTCATTCAAAACAATTTTGTTAGATTGTACTGTGGCAGCTGTAATATCAGTGTGCATTTAAAAAAAGAAACATCAAAATTGGTGAATTTTTGTGTAGCCGTTTTAATATTGATGATAGAAGAAAATATGCAATATTTTTTGGTATATTATGCTTTATTATTTCAAGAAAGGTAAAAATGCAGCTGAAACCCCAAAAAAGATTTATGCAGTATATGGAGAAGGTGCTGTGACTGATCAAACATGTCAAAAGTAGTTTGTGAAGTTCCATGGACTTGGACGATGCTCCATGATCAGGTAGACCAGTTGAAGTTGACAGTGATCATATCAAGACATTAATTGAGAACAGTCAACGTTATACCATGCTGGAGATAGACAACATAGTCAAAATACCCAAATCAATAAAATGTGCCTTTTATTTTACAGAAAAACACCAAAAATTGGGCCAACCCAATATATCTGTACAAATAATTGGCACATAGTATCTGACATACTTTATCAAAATGTGATAATGGGGCTAGGTCTTCAAGGATGAATACTGTGTTGATTGATGGAGAACAGGCATTATTTAAACTAGTGTAATTAGACCAGGCAAACTGGAGATTAGACTGTACATAGTTATGGTCAGAGAGAACACGAGGGCTGATACCGAATAAAGACCTATAGGGTTGGCCAAAAAGTCCATTCAGTTTTTTCTGTAAAAGAAAAGACACATTTTTCATTTTTACCATATGTCGGCTTTCTCCAACTATTGGCTTCTAGTGGGTGGAGGCCAGGGGTGCTGGTAACATTTTCCAGGACATAAAACAGCCCCACAGGAAAGAATTATTTGGCCAAAAAGTCAATAGTAAGGGAAACTTCACCGACCACTTTTGACGTGTTTGGTCAGTCACAGCACTTTCTTCATACACTGCACAACACAAATCCTTTTTATTTATTTTTGCATTTTAGTGGCATTTTTATCTTTCTTGAAATAATAAAGCATAATATGCTGAAAATGTTATGTATTTCCTTCCATCTTCAATATTAAAATGGCGGCACAAAATTTCATCAATTTTGATGAGTTTTTAATTTTTATTTTTATTTAATCTTTACTATTATCATCTAGTCCCCTTATGTCCCCCGCCCCCAGCAGTCCCCACACTGTTGTCCGTGTCCATGAGTCTCTTTTCCTTTTTGCTCAACCCCTCCCCCCCTCACATCCCTCCCAGTCTCCTCCCCACAGCTGTCATCCTGCTCTCCATCTATGTCTATCCCCATTTTCCTTGTTAGTTCAGTTTGTTCATTAGATTTTCATTAAAATATCCGTACTACCCAAAATAACCTATAGATTCCACACAATTCCTATCAAGATTCCAATGATGTATTTCACAGAACTGGAACAAATATTTTAAAAATTTATATGGAACCACAAAAGGTCCCACGTAGCAACAGCAATCCTGAGAAAGAAGAACAAAGTTGGAGGAATCTACCTATTATATCAGATTATACTACAAGGTCTATAGTAATAAAAACAGTGTGGTACTGGCATAAAAACAGACACATAGACCAATGGAACAGAATAGAGAGCCCAAACCTTTATAGTCAATTAATATTTGACAGAGGAAGCAAGCACATGCAAAGGGCTAAAGATAGTTTATTCAATAAATGATGTTGGGAAAGCTGGACAGATACATGCAGAATAATGAAACTATACCACCTTCTTATACCACACACAGGAATAAATTCAAAATGAATCAAGGACTTAAATTGAATTAAAGACATAAAAATCATAGAAGAAAACATAGGTAGCAATATCTCAGACATGGCTTGTAGCTATATTTTATTGGATCTATCTTCCCAGGCAAGGGAAACAAAAGAAAAATAAATAAATAAATGGCCCTACATCACACTAAAAAGTTTTTGTTAAGTTTTTTTTTGTTTTTTGATGCAAGGTGATATGATCGTTGCCACAGTACAATTTAACAAAACTTTCAAATTAAGTTAAAAATAACTAAGTACTACAAGAGCCATCATACAGAGAAAAACCTAATAGGCTTTTTGGCCAACCTAATATATAAAGACAACTGATTTTTCATCTATTGGTATGAAAATGATTGATTATTTAAGATTTCATTTTTTTTTCCTAATCAATAGGGCCAAGACACTGTTACGAAAAACTATCTTGTGTAATGTCCAAAACTGGAGAGACAGGGAGAATGGAGGCAGAGAGTTAGAAGGCTACTGTCGAATAATAAAAAAAATATGAGAAAATGGGATAATGAGGGCCTAAAAGTGGAGTGATAATAAAAATATAAAGTTCGGAGAGGAAAAATGATGTGAAAACTTGTGGTTTTTTTTCTTTAGTGGTTGAATTGAATTGATTTCTTTGTGAGTGTAAGTGTATGTGTCTGTGATTTTGTGTAAAATTCAAACCATTCCAGTGTAGTTGTGCAGGTTTTAGCAATCCCATAATAAGACCCGAAGGTAAACCATGTGTTAACTACATTCCCACACCAGAAGCACCGACTGCTCCTTGGCCACCAGGGCAGCGATGATCGGCTAAGCAGGTTTGTAAGATACATGAACACTATTAATGGGACCTCAACTAGAAGACTCAGAGGTGGCCACCACAGCTTGCTATGTCAGTTGTATCTCTTTATTGTAGTTGTCTTAAATGTGAAAAAATAGTATAACACCAACAGTGAGGCTTTGAAGAAGAAAAATGTGTCTTTCAAAATCTTATTTCCTTTATCAAAGTTATTTTGCTTAGTCTTCCTTTTTTCATATATGTATTTTTACAAAGTTCTGCACCTACTGTATATAAAATTTATTTTTCTACTTTTTCACTTATTTCTAATAATACATTCTATATATTGCTCCAGTCTGTATCATTACCATCTCTGCCACCCACTTACCATGGTACACATAGATATTTTGGTGTTCACAGACACTGTCTCCTCGAGAAATGTTTCAGTTGTATACAAAAGTCCCTGCATCATAAGCCCTATAAAAATAGACATCCACATATGCATGTAGTTCTTCTTTCTTTTTAGAATATCTGTCCAATAGAAGCAAAATACAAGGCACGAATGTGAGCCACATGCGTAACTTTAAATTTCCTAATAGTGACGTTAAAAAGGTGAAAAGAAATCAGTGGAGTTAACTATTATAATGTTTCATTTCATTTCATGTATTGAAAATATTTTATTTTTATATAAAATAAAATTATTAGCCCTGGCTGGTGTGGCCCAGTGCACTGAGTGCTGGTGTGCAAACCAAAGGATCCCCAGTTCGATTCCCAGTCAGAGCACACGCCTGGGTTGTGGGCCAGGTCCCCAGTAAGGGGCGCACAAGAGGCAACCACACATGGATGTTTCTCCCTCTCTTCTTTCTCCCTCCCCCCTTCTCTCTAAAAATAAATAAATAAAATATTTAAAAAATAAAATTATTAAAGAGATATTCCACAATGTTTTTTATATTGTCTTAAAATTCTGTATATTTTACACTTATATTACATCTCCATCAGACTAGCCAGTTTTCTAGTGCTCAGTGTGGCTTGTGGCTACTGTGTTGAACAGCACAGTTTCAGTATATTTCCTAAAGAGAAATTTGTGGTCAAATTTCGAAAAGTCAAAAAGCTGAACAAAAGACTTTTGCTTTATGTGGTTACTTTTTTATTGTTGTTCAATTACAGTTGTCCCCACTTCCCCTCCCATTATTCTCCTCTGCCCCACCCACCCCGCACCTCCCACATTCAGTCCCCCCACCATCATCTTTGTTCTTGGGTCCTTCATACACGTTCCTTGACTTGACCCTTCCCCTTCTTTCCTCTGTTATCCCCCACCCCTCCCCTCTGCTTACTGTCACTCTATGGCCATGCCACCCTGAGCACACCCAGTCTCGTCCACTTCCTGTGCTTATTTACTTTCCTAAATAAATGTATCAACTTAAGCTCTATTTTCCTTTTCATTAGGTAAGTAATTCCATACTTCCTATATGTTGATCCTGAACCAGATGTTAGAGAAAAAGTTCTTAAAATTTTGCCATTCAACTTCAATATAAAAATAACACTGAAAAGAAGGATAAGATGTAATTGCCCAACTTTAGAATTGAAAATGACAAAATTTTATATTATAAAAAATAAGCATATAAAATAAATAAATATACTGATTTTAAAAGTTTATGTCACATTTATAAATAAAAGGTCTTAGAAAATATACCCAGAATTGTTTTAAATATTTTATCCTTTTTATTTTTTAAAAATGTTTACACTTTTTAAAAAGATTTTATTTACTTTTTATTTTTAGACAGAGGGGAAGGGAGGGAGAAAGAGAGAGAGAAAAAACATCAGTGTGTCCTTGCCTTTCATGCACCGCCTGCCGGGGACCTGGCCCACAACCGAGGCATGTGCCCTGACTGGGGAATTGAACCGGTGACCTTTTGGTTTGCAGGCTGACGCTTAATCCACTGAGCTACACCAGCCAGGATTAAAGTATTTTAATATAAACTCATCTAATAACTAATTTATACTTAATACCCCATAATCATAGTTCAAAAAAAGAAAAGAAAAGAAAAGAAAAGAAAAATGAGTCTGTACAAACATGATCAGAGAAAAACTCTTTAGTGTGGCCAATCCAGATACTTCCAGACCACCCAAACAAAATGTGTCTTCCACCTACCCCCTACAGATGGCCGATGTTTGTAATTTCCTCTCCAGCAAAAATCACTTTGCCTAGGTAGATATATTCAAGTCGCAGAAATCTGGGTCTGTTGTGCTCCGCAAAGGTGAATTGCCAATCCTATCATAGCAGCTTCCGCTTGAATTTTCGACTATAATTGTTCACAGTCTTGCAGTATTTATGCTAGGAGGGCAGCAGCATCAACAAACAGAAGCATTTGCAGTTTCTCTCCATCTACTGGGAAGCCGCCTTCCTAATCAATTCTCCTCAGCAAATGCTCCGGGACAGTGGAAAATTCCTTGGGCGAGAGATAATACCACCCAAGGGAAAATGCATTTATAATTGATGTGGTAAAAAGCTGTCAGACAGACATGGGTTTTCTCAACCATTTTTGTAAACACAGTTAGCAGCACTTCCTACAACAACACAAGCCTACGATCTCTCTACCTCTGGGTAGAAAATTTTATGCAGCAAAGAAAACCCATGTACCAGATCCCGTGGTTTTTATCTATGGCACCCGCACAAAACTGAATAATTATTATAGACACTTGTGGCTTACATCTACCTCACCACTAACCATACTTTTTTTTAAAAAAAGATTGATTTTAAATGAAGTACTTGATTTACTGTTGAGCACATTACCAAGGACGGGGGAAGAAAGGAAAAAAGAATAATATGAGAGGAGCTGTATCTAAAATTGAGGATTCCCTTTCTTAAATAATCTTAAATGTCACCAGGAAGAGAATATGATTCCCCACATATGTGGATTATAGAAGATTTCAGAGACCTGTACCTTGTATAAACCCAGGTATATTCTGCAAACGAGAGTTTGATAGAGCTAACAAGTTACAATTATTTCAGCTATGAGGTGTAAAAATTCCAACTGTATACATGGAATCATACTCTATTCTTACTTCGTTTGTAGCTGCATTCAGAGAACTATAAAAAGAAAACAAATGTATTTTATTGAATGTGCATTATCTCAAAAGTCAGTCAAAATACAGAAATGGGAAAATCTTAAGTGGAATTCAAGGTGGTTTTCACCTTTCCCAAAACATTGAGTTGTGAATTATGTAATTCTACACCTTTGAGTACAATAATAATTTTAAAACACACACACACTACTAAGAGTATACTTGAGTTTGAATCTTTGTTCACTCATGTTTTGATTCTGAGGAAATAATGGAATCAGTCTGATCCTCTATTCTCCACCTAATAAATAGAACCAATAGAATATGCCTTTAAAAAATGGGGAGAAATTTAACAATAATATGTAGGTAAAGTACTTCACATTTAGTACGCATTTAATATACAGTGGCATTAAAACAATATTGTCTTAATGGTAAATTACAGGAAGAATCACTGGCTGATTTATTGTACAATTTGAGAGGAATATCTCATCAGCCTCCTGGAATAATTTTATGGGAGTTTCCTTTCCAAAGTCCTTTTTGCATTAAAATTCAACCTCACCACTGGTTTTAGTTTGGAAAAAAGGGCTGGCTTGAGTTTTTGAAGTATGGGGCTGGGATTTTAATTTCACGCTGTAGCTCTTTGTTACTCACTCTTCCCTTTTACACTACTTCTCCTTTTTTCTTAAATCCAAGCCTGTCTATCTCTACTATCTAAATGCAAAATAGACAACAGGTAAACCTAGAAGATTATATGAAAACTACGTGCAAATGCAAGACTATTTTTTTCCATGCTCAATTCTGCCCACATCCTTTCTGAAATTGACCTGATGAAATTTCTCTCCTGGAAAAGGAAGGCCTTTTGGGCTTGGTCTCAGCTGGCAAGAAGGAAGTGGAGGCCTACAAGACTGCTAAGAAACAGTTGTCTGACTAAATTTGGAGACCCAAGCACAACACAGTGTAGTGGTAAGAACGCAGGTGGTGGAATCAGGGAGCCAACATTTGAACCCCAACTGTGCTGCTCACCAGATGTATGACCTTCCACATTGACTTCATAGCATCATCGTGCCTCCGCTTCCTTACTTGTCAAGGTTGGGGTCCAGGCGGTAAGATGCTGTGTAGTCGGTCTTCACATAAATCATCAATATGTTCATGAAAACTGTGACTTTAAGCGAAACAGTGTCTAACAAAACCAATGTTACCATAGACTAATTGACAAAAATAAGAGTTAAGTTCCTACAGCCTATATCTGGTCATGAAAACATCGCCACACTTCTAAATTGAGACCCAATACATAGTTACACAGTTAATATTAAACATGGAAATAAGTGTGACTATTCATGCCTATAAATAAGATTCGCAAATATAGGTAAGAATTCTTTTCCAATCTGCTTAGTCCAGTTCATGGTCACGAGTGGCCAGAGCCTTTCTTGGTATCTCAGGGCACAAAGTGGGACCCCACCCCGGACAGGACACCCTTCCATCTCAGGACATACTCTAAAAATCCCACTATCACTCATACTGGGGCAGTTCAGTCACACCAGTTGACCTAAAGTACACATCTTTGGGAAGTGGAAGGAAACAGAGTAACCAGAGAAAATAACCACACAGACATGGGAGGAACATGCAAACTCCATGCAGAACAGTGGTCCCAGCTGGGAAGGGATATTTTTCCTCAACAACATTTTAAAGAAACAATGTTGAACAAAAAGACATTATGCAAAGTCCTGCTGTACTCAAAAGAGACTATTTAAGAGAGTTTAACAAAAGGAACATTTACCAAGGTGTAAACAGACTTAAGGGAAGCTAATGAAGAATAGGAAAGCACTCTGACAATAAATATCTTCCCCTTCATAGGTCTGAAGGGCAAGGGAGGAGACTGGTTAAAGATCTTAAGAGAGTTACTGCTGTAGGAGTGGGCTGGCCATGAAGTTGTGGACTCTGGTAGGAAAAGGGGCCCACTATCAAAATGCAGCCTGATAAAAAGGCATCTGAGGATTTAAAAAGCTTGAACTTTCTTGCCTCTCAATCTCGCATTTATTGCTGGCATCTTCCACTGGCTACATTCAGTGATCAGCCAGATGGCAAGGATCCTGGTTGGTGAGATCGGGCTCCTGGATCCTAGGCCAGAGTAAAAAATGGAGAAGACCTGGTGTGGAGTGGCTTAGGGAGACTGATGGGCAGAATAATAGGACCTCCCTCCAAGAATATTGATACAAAGTAAATGATTTAATATCAATGAAGCACAGAAAATTGTGCTTAGTGAATGGTAGTACTTATATGAGTTTTTAAGAAAAAAGTTTACTAATAATTATCATCTTCATAAATTATTAGGTCCAAACACAGTTAAAGACTCAATAAGAATATGATTGTCTCATCTTTGGAATAATTTTAAATCTCTATGATGAATTCAGGGACAAGAAGCTAGAGTCTCTGAGATACCAGGATGTGCCAATAGACCTTAGAAAGAAATAGGGTGCCCATTAGCCTGCAAATTTCAGCCAGCATTACTAAATTGGATATTTTATCTTGATTTTCTTTTGTTTAATCGCAGGTACTCACCTTACAGATAAAGCTGAGTCAGAGTGGGTGGAAGAGCAGGATAAAAATGTAAAACTTGCCTGACGTAGTGCCTCAGGTCAAAAGGAGGACAGGATCCTCCAGGAGATTGGTCAATTTTAATTATCATGACATTAACAAGAGGTAGGAGTGCAGACACATGTCTGTACTAATGAATCAGCTGTAATTAAGCATGCTCTTATAGGCAGGTGGTTTGCTACATGGATGGAACATATACTGATACCCCCAAAACAGTCCCACATCTTCAGGCGTCATTATTTTGTTGGGTAGCAAAGACAGATGGAAAACTAATCATGATAGGAAGACATTATAAGGCTCTAAATTAGTGCTAATGGGAGTGAGTGCTAGAGGATTTGGGTAGCTTGAGGGCCTCCTAAGAGCCACGGAGTTAAAGTCTTAATAGAAGAGAGAGATTTGGGCAGGTCCTCAGTTAGCGGATGGGTTTTATAGGCAGAGAAGACATGGGGAGAAAATGCATGGTGGTGCTGGAGTTGAGATGTGGAGGGGTGCTGCTCGTGGAGTCTGAAAAATAGGTACAAATAAGCACACATTGCAGGACAAGCCAATGAGAACAACCGGGCAGAAACACATATAGGGAAGGTATGGCTAAGTACGCAGTGGTAACACAGACACCGAAAGCATAAGGTTTTTGGGTACAAGGCCAAGGATTTTATCATTTTCTATCCTCTATTCAGCTAACGGCATAGCATGAGGAGTTGATTTCCATTTTGGCTTTCCAATGTGGGTGCTAACACATTGCTTCTGGGCTACCTACCTGTATTTGAATCGATGACCCGTGTAGAGCAATGCATGCATGCTAACCGGTTCATATACACTATGTATTTTCTGATTTGTTGTTTGGAATTTATTGATTCCTCTCAACTTTCTATCTACTCCCTGATAGACAGAGAAGTCAATGTAACTATATTAGAATTGATCTTGTATTCAAAGAGCTGACCTCAAGCCAATACTAATGGATTGGGATATAGAACCAAGGTTGGACATGAGTGCCTGTCAGTCCTGCACTGGTGAGGACATCGCTTGGAGTGATGAAGTACAAGACAAGAGATAGCTGCAGTCTCGTAGTCAGTCTGCTTGGTTAGTGCAGAAGGCGCCTAGGACCTGTGAGGTCAGTACGTGTGGGTGAGAGCCTACACCTTGCTTCTCTCTTTCTTGGAGTTGGAACTCTCCCAGTTAATAATATGAAACAGCAAAGCAAAATCTTCCAGTGTCATTCTTTCCAGTGTGAGATTATGTCAAACCTGCTATCTTGTCATGCTTAACAGTTACAGGAGACAGAATAGTTTATAATGAGATAGATACTGCCGTTGAAGAAATTCTTACAAGGCAAACAGCCCAAGATTTAAAAGTGGGGGGGAGGGGGCGCAGAAAAGCAAGCACCACAAAATAGGAAACCTGAATAGGATATAAAGATAAGAAAAGCTTCTTAACATAATTAATAACCCAGGAAATGAAAGTTATGTTCCATCGAATTACCATTTCACACCCACAAAATGAATAAAAATTAAAGCTTGAGAATTCCAAGTGTTGGCAAGGTTTTGAAGTTCTAAGAACCACTATATACTGCTGGAGGGGGTATAAATTAGCACAACTGATTTGAAATGTAGTATGTTATTACCAAATACAATTAAAGAAGGCCAGTTGAAGAGGATCGATCTTATGATCAATAAATTTTATTCCTGGATGTATACACAAGAAAAAGTAGTACATGTCTATGAGAAACTGTGTACAAAGTAAGTACATTGCAGCATTTTCTGAAGATCCAAGTACTAGAAGCAATGTAAAAATGTCCATTATCAATGAAATAGATAAATATTTGTATAACCATATGCCACAATGAGTTCTACACAACAGTGCTGACTCCTCTTCATTTGCAGCTTGATCATTGGAGTGCCTGAGGCTGAGTCCTGTAATCTATACTCCTTTCAGACAAGTTCCCAACCAGTCCCATTGTTTTAAATAACCATCTAAATGCTGAAACCTCTTAAAATGTTCTTTCCAAGCCAGACCTTTCAGGAACTCCAAACTTAAAATCAAAGACCTACTCAGTATAACCACTTAAATGTTTACAGGCACCTCAAACAACCTTTCTGTAATGAACTTTTCAGTTCCATCTGTACCTCCAGAGTGCTCTTCCTCCAGGGTACCCATCAGGACATGGTACCACCATTTTCTCAGCATTTCAAACCAAAACCTTTAGGTTATTTTCCTTGATTGCTTTTTCTCACTCTCTTAGCATTCAGTCTATCATGCTGGTCTTCCAACATCTTCCAAAATCTTCCCAACTGACCACTTTTCACCACATCCATAGTTACCGCCATAGTTACCACCATAGTTCAAGTTTCTACAAGCTCCTACCTAGGCTGTAACAATAACATCTTAACTCATTTCCCCAAAGTCATACTTTTCAACCTATTTTTCACACACAAAAGGAATAACCCTCTGAAAAAAATTCAGATGATGGCTACCTTCTACAGAAAAACCTTCCTAAGCCTCCCTATCATATTTTGATTCAAATTCAAGGTCCTTAACATTAACGAATACCCTATATTTAGGCCCCTGACTACTCTCCAGACTTATTAACCATTTTTTCTACCTCATTTGCTCTGCTGTAGATTCCCTGGTTGTTTTTCTCCTCCTTTACTGCAGCAAACATTATCCTGTATTAAGAACTTTGAATTTGTTGATCCTTCTGCCTTTAATAATCTTCCCACCAACATTTTCAGGGCCACCTTTCTCTCTTGGATCTTGTTTCTTTCTAAATGCTACACAACCTTTTCTTGACTACCTTATTTAACAAAACACCTCGAAAACTTTTCATCCTCCCACTCTGCTTAATTTTTCTTCCAGGAATTTACCAGTCCTTGACAGAACACTAAATGCCTCTGTGGCTTGTTTCTTATTCTCTGTGCCTCCTCTGAATAAAAACTTCATGGAGGTAGAGGCTCTTGCTCATTTCTGTATGTCCGATACCCCAAATGGTACTTACTACATTATAGGCACCCAATAAATATTTATTGAATATATAAATCTATGGATAAAGTGAATATACACTTTAAAATTTGGTTCCTAAGTTTTAATATCGTTTTTTCCACTTAGTTGTTCTCAGAGGAGGCTCATCAGTTGCTCATAATCTCTGAGTAAATTTGGGAACATTCTTGATAAATATTATTGGACAACATTTCGATGAACAATTCTAATACATTAACATTTAAGTGCTATTTTCCATTGTTCAAATCATGGTTGTTTTCTCTTTTGTTTAATTTTTCAAAGGTCTTATATTCTTAAATGTGAACTAAGTTAAGAATTAGAGTTTGACCAGCATAGACTGAGTGGCCTCTGATTCATCACTTGCCACATGATTGGTTAGGTAGCCTTTTCTCATGGTTCCCATGAAAGTGTCACACACAGTGATATACAGAGTAAGTTTGGGCCCTGCTGTGACCCATATATGACCCAAGATTACATAGCATGCTGCCTTTTTGGACACAATTGTTTTAATAACTAACTGATAGAGGGTAGAGGCAAATGTTTTCTCAATTACCTTCTTGATCATTGCATTCAAAATGAGCAAAAGTTTTGTTGCAGACAAGCCATTCTGACCCTCCCAGAGTCTTTATTCAGAAACCAGCACTTTTGATACTCCCTGAGGTTAATCTTCCTTTCCTTCAGTTACTGAGGTCAGTTCTGAAGCTGCTTGTGGCTGTGCAGGACGGCAGAGTCTCTTCTCCTTAATCCAAATGGTCCTCCCTTTTATGTTGGTAAGAAGGACTTCTGCAATCTCACTAAATGATATTTTTCAAGATTTACCTGCTCTTGTCCCCTCCGCATTCCCACTTAAATGATTCTTCTGTCTCCTTTAAACAGATTGCTCACTTGGAAACCTTCATGAATGATATTCCCAACTAATATGCTGATCTCTCTCTCTCTCTCTCTCTCTATTATTGTTATTATTATTATTATTTACTTGTGGTTCAAGGTTTATCTAATTGAGGCCTCCTCCGTGTAGCCTTGCTTGCTCACCAGCAGGAAGGAATTTTTCATTCTCTGAAATCTCAGAGCATGTTTATATGTACACCATATATTTGACAGCTGATCAAACACATTATTACTTTGTAATAATTTCTGTTAGTTCTTTGTACACACACACACACAAACACATGCATGTATCCTTGTGTGTGTATACTCGTAGAAGACAATTTGAATTTTCTTGATAGCAGAGCTGTACTTTAATTTTACGAAGCATTCAACCCACTCACCTTCAGAGGTTTTTGAATATGTTTCAGCTTTGCAACATGCGTTTGCAATCTTAAGTGGCTGTAGTCTGTATTTAACCTCTAAGACTGAGTATTCCAAGTTTTTCTGTACTTTTGTGGTCTTTTGGGGACTGAGGAAGTAGTCTCCTTCCTTGTCACATTGGGCTTCTCCTGATTTTGATCAATCCTGAGTGGGACTCCCCATTGCCTTTGTGGCAATAGAAGATGGTAACACTATCCTTGTCATTCCTTGCAAAGCATTTAGACAGGATAAAAGAAGAAAGCTTGGGGTTGATTACTATCTAGAGGCTCTTTTTTTTTTTTTTTTTTTAAGACAAGTGGCAGCAATCCCAAGGGATTGTTAAAAGAAGAATGGAGTGAGTGGATTATTCAACACACTGGAGAATCTGCTGACTTTCCAGCCTGATGAAGGACACGGTCCCTGGCATATGTCTACCTCCTTCATGTTTGTCAATGCCGGGTTTATAAAGCGTTTTCCTGTGATCTCCAAATTCCCTCACAGCAGCCTTATAAGTAAGAAAAAGGAGAAATTGTCCCCATTTTAATATTATCTCTATCAAGCAATGTTTTCTGTTTCAAGTCTCGTCCCATCAGAGAGGAGGCTTTTTTCCTCTTTGAAACCTTTCCTTGTGAAGTTCTGCGAGCCAGGAGGACGCCCATTGTGGCTTCTGAGAGCGTTCAGCTGACCGGCTTGCCTCTCAGACCCTCTCCTGCTGTGTGCTGCTTTTCAGCACCACATAAGTGTCAGACAATTAGAGATGGGACGGGAGATGTGTAAATTGTACTGTCGCCTCAACAAATTAGTAATTTCGTGATAATACACTGTCCTTGTAACGTGGTTAGAGTTACCACAGTCACCTGCCTCTATTTGTGCTAAAAGGGCATGGGTAAGATTGATGGACAATCCGGTGTGGTGATTCATTTTCTTTCCTGACACTCTCCCCTCCCCCTTCTCTCCCAAGAAATGAGATGTTAGCCAGACTCTGGGAACTGAATGAAGCTTCCACCTGGCTTCCCCATGCTCACCGCACCTTCTTTACAGTCATTTCCTGGAAGGTATTACAGCGCCTGCTGTGAACGGGTGCAGGAAAGAAAGGGTGGGATGCAGTGATGGGAAGAAGCTTCCCACACCTCTTGATCTAGTGTTCTTTTACCCAATAATCAGGCCCATAATAGGAGGTGATATTGGGTTCAAAATTCTCAGTTACTACTTTAACTTGCATGCTTATAAATATTAATGGAAAATGGACTAGACTTTGTCATTCCTTAATAAGTCAATATGGGAGTAATTCCTCTACAGAGTGAAGGCTTCCAGGCTTGACGCTTCCCAGCCCTGACCTTTCTGCAGGACGAATTTGTAGCTGCCTGCTTGCCAACCTCATTGCTGCTCTGGCCAATTTTCTTCCAAGTAAGAGAACAGAAGTTGATCCATTTGCTCTAGAAAGTCCCATTTAAATGGTGTACCGTGGTTGTTATTTAGTAATGACACAGTTTACGAGTGGGATTGGTCATAGTGCCATCAACACACTCTGTGATAATGGTTTGTCCCATAATCATGGTAAATCTACCACAAACAGATTCCATCGCAATTCTCACAGAGAAGTAAAGGTTCAAGAATAGCCCAAGAGATTTTAAACAGTGAGGGGAGAGTAAATCTTGCCTTTTAAAATATTAAGACATTATGTAATTGTGGTAATAAAAGCAGCATAGTAATGATGTAAGGGTACCAATTCAGAAGCTGAAAGGAAAAGAAAGTCATAGAGTGACACAGGAAATGGAATATGATTGGCATGGTTACAAATCATGCCAGTTTGGTGGTGGGGGAGTAAACCTCTGGTGAAAGAACAGGCTAAGAGCTGCCTTAGCAGATCACATGCCCAATTTTAAATACATGTCAGATATAAAAAATAAGAAAGAGAATTTTCAAGGTGCCAGCAATGAAGAAAGAACTGAGCTCAGAGAGAACTAGGCCCTCATACCACTGAAGCCAAAGGATGCACACTTAAGGATGCGCACCTATTCTGGGGCAGGTGTCAAGGCTACGTGCTCCACATGAGGGGAGAAGCTAGAACTAGGCTTACTAAATAAATTTTAGCCATGACCACTGACCTTTGAACACATTAGCAAATGAGGCCACATGCCTTAAGCCAAGAGTAGAAATGAGCCACTCGAGTTAAAACATGTGATTTCCCTCCAGGATTCAAAATTTGATACAGATTCATAGTCATGAATCCACAACGAAAGGATCCCCAAGCAAGATTATCTCCCTCCAAAGATAAGCTCAGGAGCAAAATTATGAGCACAAGAGAAAGCCCACTGTCATAGGCACAAAGAAAAGATTCAACACAGGAGAATTTATAAGCAAAGACTAGATATAAAAGGACAACATGAAAGGGAAATTTTTAAAAATGTCTGATTTCTATTATGATAAGAAGAAAAAGTCTGTTGATACAAGAATAAGATGAGGGGAAAAAAAACAAGAAAAATTAAAAAATTCAAACAATAAGAAATGTAGCCATTAAAATGAAAACAAATAATGACTCAATATCAGTTAAATGGAAAAATGTCACAACTGAAGAGAAAGTTAGTGAGCTAGATTTTAAATCTGGGAAAATCATCAACAGTGTAGCCCCCAAAATAAAGACATGGGAAAAATAAAAAAGAACTCAGGAGTTATGGAGGATGATCTAGAAAGTTCCAACATACTTTTAATAGCTCAAAGAAGTTAAATGAAAATGGGGGAGGAAAATACTTGAAGAGATAATGGCAAAAAATTTTTCCAGACTTACAGAAAGACAAATAGATGAGTGAAGGATAAACCATTCAATAAATGATGAAGGAAAAAATAGTCTTATACCACACACAGCGTGGAAATGTTGTGTGCAACCATAAAAATAATGACCTGGATCCATACGAAAGGTCAACCACTGGAATTATAACTCACTAGTGTAACTGATGAAATGAGACGTATGCCCCCCAAAATATTTTACAGCATTTGAAAGTAACAGATTTATCTATATCCTTCCTTTCATCTTTCCCTCTTCCTCCCTCCCTTCCTCTCTTTCTTCTTTTCCCTCCTCTTTCTTCTTTTATGTTTCTCTCTTTCTCTTTCTGCCTGTCCTCCCCTCCTCTGCCCTTCTCGCTGTATTGTCCATGCATGTGTGTGTAAATGTGTCTGTACATACATACCTGTGTCTCTCTATCATCTACTTATTTGAGGGAATGAAGTGAGCATAATGTTAAAGACAGAAAGCAAGTTTTGAAACCATATGTAAAATATGAACTAATTATGTATATTTAAAGCACATTTTCAGAGGCCATTGACATATATGTTAATAATGTGTGTCTATGTGTATAAGGTAAAATGAACAAAGGAAAAAAATCAAGCAAATCAAGCAACATACTAACAGAAAAGAAAGATACACACATAATTCATAATAGTGCCCACCTCTAGGGAGTCAGGGCAAAGACCAGGCTGGGTAGGTGGGACAAGGGATAATACTTGTTCCTTGAAAAAAGTTACTTATAGCCAATGTGACAGAAAGTCAACAGTTTCCCTTTCTCAACACTGAATATGTGACATATTTCCATACGTTATTTTCAATAAAGAGAGAAGGATGTTTCTCCTGACCTGCCTTCCCACTGGTATTACATTCTGAGTGTTGTCCTCCAGTTGGCAGAACTGGGTTTGCGTTTAACCGTCCACCACATGAAAGACACACATACACAAACTGCCAGCCAGATTTAGGAGTAAAATTCAAAGTCCACAGGATTCTGAGAACATTGCTTTTACTTTCTTGGTCACCCCCTCCACAGAACAGAGAGGGGCGTTGCTGAGAGGAGAAGAACATGGCAGTCATCTCCTATCTCCTCTACTTTTGTTCCATCGCTGTTTAATAAAACTGATAAGTTCTACCTCATCTCAGTGACTGCTAAGAAGAAGGAAAAACAATCTGCATTTGTTTCACACTAAAAATGACAGGAAAAACACTTGTCAGGACTTACAAAAGCAGTGGACATGGGTGTGGTTGTCAGCCTGTGTGCAGTTGTGAGTGTGTGACACAGTGAGGTGGATGGGGGAGAGAGGAGAAAGTGACAGTGCTTAGGGAAGGTCAACAGAAAGACTTAGTGCGAAAGCAGCAGCCGCGTCCTATGGATTTTTCCTCCATCTTTTCCATCTGGTCAGACCGTGAACCTTTCTCTAGCCTTAAACAAGGCTGTGGACCATTAGCCTGATGAGCCTCCATGGTTCATGGGTGTTTCTGTTGTTCGTAGAGGGGGCAGCGCAGTGAAGTTTGCTGAAAGAATAGTTGCCAGGATTCTTGGTAAATGGAGGACAACAGAGCAGGGGGAAAAAGGTCTTTATGGCCGAGGCATCTGGGGGAGAGGAGGGAGCAGGCAACGTGTCCTGGGCGTATATAGGCAAAATGCTCAGTGTCCTAGGGACCAGTTTCACTAACTTTCTCAACTTCAGCAAAACCAATCATTTTCCTCTTAAATAAGCACCATTGTCATCTTCTGCATTGCAGGGTAGTTAACTAACAGGGACAAAGAGCTGTCGAAATGTTGAGTGTCATTACCTCAGTGACTCATTTTTTGAAGCAGCCGTGGTCATGATTGGCAAAGTTTGTGAGTCATGGTGGGAAAGCTGTCCAGAGTACTAAAGTACTGAGTTTCCTAGCCATGCCGAACTTGGGGCGCAGGGCAAAAGGAAAACTTAAGGATCGCAAATCTGAAGCTTCTATCACTTTTTCTGAAGGCTAAGCTGCCCCCTGGAGGAGTGCCGAAAACACAAGGTATTACCTCAGATCTGCTGCTACCCAAACTAAGGAAATGCCTTCAGCTCTGTCCATCAGTAAATGACCTCTAGTCCTTATTCTTTTTTTTTTTGTTGTTCTTTTGCACTAAGCATGATGTGAATTGTCAGGTCATAAAAAAGGAAATTAATGTAGTAATACTCTATTATTAACCATGGAACTTATTAACACTTATGTATTTCATGCTGTTTAGGATTAACTATGGAAGATGAAAGTCAGTGATCTTGATCTTCAAAATATTAAATTTACCTATACAGTAGAGGCACTGTTTAATCAAATGTTTACCTTATGTGAAAAAAAAAAAAAGATGGCCAGGATTTAATACAGACTCAAGATATTAGGGAAGGTTTGGTAGAGAATAGAAAATGCCTAAGCTATGAGTAAGTAGATAAAAAAGGGATAGTACATTAAAAAAAAAAAAAAGCTTACGAAATAACAAAAACAGTGTGAGCTTTTTTCTCTTCATTTTATTTTCTCCACTCATGTTACTTTAGGAACTGCAGGGAATATGTAGTTTGGTCACAAATGCTGTTCAAAGATCATATGGTTAATGTTGCAATTTTTTAAATGTAGAAATGGCTTCAGGCTTGCTCTAATTGAACATTTGCTGTAAAACATGCTAAACCACGGAGAACTTTATGCAGAGAAAAGATTTTTTTATTTATTTGTATGGTCTCTTTGGAGTGAAGGCAGAGGCATTCACAATATAAAATACCATTTTTTTTTTGTAAAATCAATATAAATATGGGCAGTTGGATTAGAGGATTAATGGTGCCCTCATTGCCTGATCTCTTTTTTTTTTAATACTCTTTTCAGACAGCCTATTGTCCATAAGAGTTTCTGATTATCTTCCCCATTATGCTTAGCGAGAACTTTGAAGAACTATGAAATTGGACTCAGTAGGTGTTAAAAAAGTTTATTAAATGCTGATGGAAATCTGTCTACTTCTGGAGATTTTCCAGTTCTAAGGAAATTGCTTTGTGTGTAGCACTTCCATTCCATTATTAACTGATTGTGTTTGCATCTTCTAAATATATGCCACATGATAGAAAAAAACCAGAGAGACAAGTTATGACAAAGAGTAGTCATTCCCTTTCTCTGCAGCTCTCTTGTTCCTTTGTTTGTACACGTGCTGTTTGCCAGAGGACGGGCTCCTTTATAGGTCTCCGGGTTAGTCATTAACACCTTCACGTTGGGGTGAGACACATGGGCATCCTGCCGCGAGGATAACGAGTTTGGGATTTTATTGCAGGATTGCATTCCAGTTTCCAATTTTTTCTATAGGTCACTCATATTGCAAGTAATTCTTGAGTAAACCATTCCCCATCTGTTCAGATCTTGTTATAACAAAATCAGCCATGACAGATTATGGTACATAAAACAGAATAAACTTTGCCCAGCTGGAGGTACAAAGGAAGGAGAGGAAGGATCCACAGGGCCCTCTGGCTACAGAAAGCTGCAATCAGGGGAAGAACATTCTCCATCAGGAGGGGTGAAAGGTGTGATAAGGTTGGGGAGAGCAACAGAGAGCTGCCTCTTTGGAAAACCACGTCTGGGCAGTGATCGATGTAAAGGGGCAAATGAGAGCTTTTCTCCTCTTAAATTTTATTTTATTCTGATAAGAGCACTTGACATGAAATCTACCCTCTTAACATATTTTTAAAATATGCAATATATCATTATTGATGGTACGTACAATGCTGTATAGCAGATTTCGAGGGCTAATTTATCTGGCTTAATGGAAACTTTATGCCTGTTCAATAGTAACTCCCTATTTCCCTGTTCCTCCAGCTGCTGACAACCACCATTCCACTAGTTGATTCTATGGTTTGACTAGTTTAGATGCCTCATGTAAGTTGAGTCATGCAATATTTGTCTGTGTGTGACTGGGTTATACCTTAGCATGAAGTCCTCACATTTCATCCATTTTGTTGAAGAAGATAGGATTTACTTTTTTGAAAATGCTCAATAGCAGTCTATTGTATGTATATACCACATTTTCTTTGTCCTGTCATCTGTCGATGAGCATTTAGGTTATTTTCATAGTTATTTCTACATTTTGGCTATTGTGGATAATGTGGCAAGAACATAGGGATGCTAATAACTCTACAAGATCCTGATTTCAGTTCTTTTGGTTGAATACCCAGAAGTGGGCTCGTTGGATCAAATCGTAGTTCTGTTTCTAATGTTTTGAAGAACCTCCATACTGTTTTCCAAGGAGGCTGCATCATTTTGCATTCCTACTAGCAGTGTGCAAGGGCTCCAATTTCCTAACATCTTCATCAAGACTTCTTACCTTTCGTTTTTTGATAATAACTTTGTCTTGATATGCACATTCTGGATTTAACTCTTTTCTGTCTCACCTCAAAATTGTTTGCAGAGGCCCTGGCTGGTGTGGCCCAGTGGACTGAGTGTCAGCCTGTGAACCAATGGGTCTCCAGTTTGATTCCCAGTCAGGGCACATACCTGGGTTGCAGGCCAGGTCCCAAGTAAGGGGTGCGTGAGAGGCAACCACACACTGATGTTTCTTTCCCTCTCTTTCTCCCTCCCTTCCCCTCTCTCTAAAAATAAATAAATATAATCTTTTAACTAAAAAAAAAATGTTTGCAGAGTTCTGGAGTTCCTCACTGGGTAAACCCTGTTCCAGGGGACACATTCTAGGCAATGTGACTGTCATCTCTAGTAGTCGCATAAGGAAAAATCCCACCATTACAAGTTGAATAATCTCCCTAGTGTATTCCAATGAAGAGGCCATTTTGTTCACTATAGTCTGGAGAATCCCAGAGACTGGCTCCCTAAAGAGCTGCTTTCATAAATTTAAGGCAACCATGGCTTCCCTCTTGCAAGGCCAGTTCTGGGGGACAGGGCTTATTGATAATACTTTGTTCCAAATATTTTGCCCTTGCTGTGAAAGGAACAGTATGAATTATGAAAGTCAAACAAAAGTTGCATTTTTTTATGACCACGTTATTGAAGAAGTCAGCATGCAGGCCACCCATAGGACTTCCATGTCTTCCCATGTCTTTTACAGAGATAAGTTGTAGTATCTTGTTGGAGGTGCTGTGACAAACACACTGCCCCTCTCCCACCCTGAAGTAGTGGGGCTATTGACCTTCTTTGCTTTGCTTTGGCTAGAAAAGCTACATGTCTATTTTTCTTCCCTTCCTTTGGTAGAATGTTGTTGATGCATAGACATTCTTGGGGAAATCCATTAACCAAATCACTCAAACTCTCCTACACCTGTCACCAGGTTAACACACTAGCTTTTTGCAGAGCTGGTCACATCAACAGCTAGTTGATTCAGAAAACAAAAGAACAAATACAACAAAATTACAACAGTCAATGGGTTGTTGTGGCCTTTCTTTTTACACTTACCTTTCTTCAACTCATTGTCAGCTTCAAAAAGGGGAAAGAGACTCAATAAACCCTAAGACTGATAACATGTTTAAAATAGTCGTTTTAACATCATTGGCTGCTAAAACCAATATTTAGATTCCTGGGGATCTGCTTTCCATTGTCTGTCTTGTGTCTTGATTTACAGATACATTTTCATGCCTCTTCACATTTCATGGTGCAAAGAAGCACAGACTGTGAATGAAGCCACCTTTCCCCCAGAAAACAGCCATGCTGTTGTCCGCTAGGCAGAGAGTATGAGCGACTAATTCACACAGGGTCGTTGTGGCTTTTCTTTTTACACTTACCTTTCTTCAACTCACTGTCAGCTTCAAAAAGGGGAAAAGCTCTTGTTTTATGTTTTCAGAGCTGTTGGAGTTAGCACTATGTGGTTATTATGCACTTCTTTGAAATGATCTAGACTACATTTTGGGGGAGATGCATTACTCCTGGGCAATAAGACTGGCCTTCTGGGCTCCAACCTAAGATGGGGGGCTATACTTCACCCTTGAATGCAATTAATAGGTACAGTATTCTTATAAAATGGTATGCATATACATCACATGGACAGAAATGTTAATAAAAGACAAGTATTCAAATAAGTTATGGTGGAACAAAACAATTTATTTTAGATATACTTATGGTAGAATATTAAAAAACTACCAATGGCTGACATTCTATAGGATCATCCAATACAGAAAGAGAACAGTAGCATTTCCTAAACTTCTTTGTCGTGAGCTATGTGTGTCTGTGTGTGTATTTGTGTGTGGACATACCCTACTCAGTGTCCTGTGCATTAGTGTTTGGAAACACTGTAATAAATACATTTGAAAATAAATGTCATCTTGATAAAGTCTAGCCTTCTTAACCAGGGATGTCAGTTCACCATTTGCTTCTTTTTTTAATGTCTCAGCACAATTTTTGTTCTGCTTTGTCATTTTACACATAGTTTCTATAAGCATTTTTTAAAAACTTGTCCCATTATATTATTTGAATCTATTATGAATAATTTTCCATGTATTCTCCAAACAAATATTGCTAGCATGTAGAAAATATTTTAATTAATTTTGTATTCAACTACTTTATTTAATTCATTAATTTTAATAGAGTTTCAGCTGATAATTCAAATTTTTCTGGATTGAAAGCTGTATGTACAAATAATTGATTTTATTTATTCCTTTCATTTTATATGTCTGCTGTAAGCAGGAGTTCCAAGATTCTGTTAAGTAATAATATTACTGACCCAGTCAAGAGTAACATATTGAAAGATAGTAGATAAGAAGTACAAAGTAAGCCTTTAATATATATTAACTAATATTTTATTTAGTCCTTCCTTAATAGACACATTTCTAATCTTTATTTTAGCATGTTGGTTTTATTTCTTAATGTTATACATATAACTGAGTTTGCTGTATATATTATTCAGAGTTTTATACAGATATATTTTCAGAGACATTATTTTCCTCCAATTGGAATAATCTGTAGAATTTATTAAATAACTTCTTAATGACCTAGACATACAGCAGTAAACAAAAAGTCAAAGTTCTGTGCCCTAAAGAAGCATATACTCTAATGGAAGAGAAACAGATAAAAATAAAATTAAAAAATCAAACTGAAAGTATGCTAAATAGATTGGATAGAATAATAACATCCATAACATACTATTCAGAGCTCCAGAGGCAACAGTGGTGAGGAGGCTCTGTATAAAACGGTGATGGATGAGAAAAATCCCAGGAATATTGAGAGATATCAAAGAGGCTCGATACACCCTAAGACTGATAACATGTTTAAAACAGCCATTTTAACATCCTTGGCTGCTAAAACCAATAGTTAGATTCCTGGGGGTCTGCTTTCCATTGTCTATCTTGTGTCTTGATTTTCAGATACATTTTCTTGCCTCTTCACATTTCGTGGTGCAAAGAAGCACAGACTGTGAATGATGCCACTTTCCCCCCAGAAAACATCCATGCTGTTGTCCGTTAGGCAGAGAGTATGAGCAACTAATTCACACCGCTAGAGGTTAGAATGTTCTGTGTTGGACTTTAGTATCACCAAGTTTCTGCCCACCTCGGATGACTTTTTGTTTCTGGAATGTGGATTGCTGGGTCGATTTAGCTCCAGAAGACAGAGGTTGGCTTTTGCCCTGTGGGGTTTCAATCTTAGCTCTTTAATTTCCTGCCCAGAGTCTTCAGGAGAGTCTAGTTATAGTTTGAGTCCTTCTGGTTGTACTTTATTTTTAAAATACTATGAGACCACAGGAGATTTCTTGCTGTCTTTAGGAAGTTTCTGGTCTGTCTTCCCAAACTTCCATGCTACCCAGAACTCAGCAAATGCTCTGTGGGGAAACCAGCGGTGTTTGGGTGGCTCCACATATTCCAGTCTTTCACCAGGCTGTGCAAACCTCAAACAGGCACACTGTTTTCTCATTCCTTCAGCAGAATTCTTCTGCCAACTCAAGTCTGACCAGCGCCTAGAATGGGAAAATGCCTTCAGGAGAGAAAAACTGGCCAGTGAATGTTAACTCCAAAAATATCCCTCTCCCAATTTTAACTCATCAGGATTTCAATACTTTCACAGCTCTCTTTCATCTTTTAAAATAGAATATTTAGCCCTGGCTGGTGTGGCTCAGTGGGTTGAGTACTGGACTGTGAACCAAAGGGTTGCCAGTTTAATTCCCAGTCAGGGCACATGCCTGGGTTGTGGGCCAGGTCCCCAGTAAGGGGTGCGAGAGGCAACCACACTTGATGTTGCTCTCCCTCCCTTTCCCCTTCCCCTCTCTCTAAAAATAAATAAAATCTTATTAAAAATAAAATGGAATGTGTTATCTATTATTTTAAGGTGTTGCAAGCAAACTTTGTTGACTTGATGTGATCTACTGCATTCTACCCAAAAAGACTAGTTATAAAGAAGCCACAGTTAGACATGTTATATGGACATAACAACAGACCAGAAATGCAAAATAGAAACAAAGATAGAAAAAGGTCTTCCACTTACTGGCTTGCCCTGCAACCAAGTGGGGTATATCTGAATGATAAATGCATGAACACCCAAATTCTTGAAAGCCTACTGGAAGTCAGCATAGACCGAGTCTAATGGGAGTTTATGGATGAGTGTTAAAAAGGAGAGAAAGCTAGCTAGATAGGGATAAGAAATTTTAGAAAACATTTTACAGGAAAACATTAGGAAAAATGCTCAACAAGTAATAGGCTCTAAAACGTTGGCTTGATATTAGGCATTTTCATTCCATGGAAGACCTAGAATAAAAAAAACGCGGTGACCTCGTGTCTGGAGGAAATGAACTATTGGCAGGTGACTGAAGCAGGACAAGTCCTTAGAACAGGGGGTTAAAGGCATAAACCATGATTCTAGTACTGTTAATGTAAATCAAAACAGAATCAGAATATAGCCGACTTAGTCTTAAATTGTCTGTGCCCTTAGCGGAAATTCTGCAAAGCCAAGTTCTCTTGTCCAAGGGTATGATTTTTCTTGGAACCTGAGACAGACCTGAAAGCAAAGAAGCCTGGACCTGGGGAATAGGCTTTGCTTTTCTCCCTAACTCTGGCTTGATGTGCTTTCTTACAACTTACCCTCGATCAGTCGTCTTTTGACCCTTACTTGTCACTTGTCTTATTACTTCGAGTGTTTTTTTTGAAAGTGCTACAACTGAGAAAGAAACCGCCTCTGAATAGCATTTCCCTTGGTCAAAAACTTTTCCTGGCAAAGAGTAAAGACTGTACAGATCAAAATAAATGGAAATCAATACAATGAAGACATTGAAGCTCTGGCCCATTTGCCACTGTCACCCGCACAGGGCAGATGGCCTGGTAGCAAAGAGGAAGCGAGATTTGTTGGAAGTGAGTTGGAAACAATAAAGTCTGCCAACTCCGGGATTCTCCGTGGAGTTGAATGGTTCCTGCTCTGGTAATTTGGCCCTTTTTCAATGATGGGCATTTTGTGATATGCAGGGTGTCTCACCAGGACTTGGGTTTACTTAGGTGCCCCACGTTTTCCCATGACGCTTCTGAGTTCTCTCACTGACAGAGAAGCCCTGTCTCTGAGAACCAGCCAGAGAGAGATAGGCAGAGCCTCCCCCAAAAATAGCATGACAGAGTTTTAGAAATCATGGATAGAACCAAATGACTGAATCCAAGACTAACAGAACATGCTTCCGTAGGTAAATGAGGGAGATGACTGACCTGCCGAGGAGAGCTGTGCTTAGGGTGGGGGGAGGCTTTTTCAAATAAGGTAGACCTGTTAGAGGATGAGGGCACACAAATGTTTCCTGTGTGACAGGAAAGGTTTAGTATAGGAAATCTTTGAAGACATAAATTCATAGCCAGAGGGGCTAAATTTTCATTATTTCCAGTGACAGGATAGTTCCCAACTGATGGGTATTTTTCGTGACTAAGAAAACCAAACCAATTGGTTGAGAACCCCTAGGTAAACTGTCCCTATGGCCAGCAACTATGTACTGAACTTAGAAGCACCCTCCTCATGAAACTGAGCAGACTAATCTTCCATAGGACAGCCCCAAAAGTGTTAATTTCAGATGGTAAACTAGATGGCTACCAGCCAAATGCTAGCAGAAATGTTTTGTATGTAACATGACTTACTTTTACATTATTATTAATTACTATGATTATTTAAATACCACCTTATTTCACATTACGTCCTGAATTTCTAGGGGTTTTTTTGTGGTTTTTTTTTTAATTTAGAAGTTCTGGAAGTATTGGGAATATTGGGCCCCCATTTTTTTATGGCAGTAAATAGATGGGGTTCTCCCCTTTAGGTGGAACATGTGCTATACATTTTTTCATATACTCAGCATATTTCTAGTCCATCTATTTGTATTATTACCTGAGTCTAATCATAGATTAAGTTCACAAACCAGGTACACACTAATTCATAAAGTTGAAATGTATACAGTCTTGTAAAATCCCTGGAGGTCAATAGAATTTCCATAAAATCAAACATCTCCATTGCTAACCAAGAAATTACTCTTTTTAGTTTGTGTTTTATTTCTTTTGTTTTATTTTACTTTATCTTTCATTCATTTCCTCTGCAATTAAAAGCAATGGCTACACATCAGTTTCCTCATTCACAAAATGAGGACCTAAATTCTAAATCATAAAATGTTATATAATTAAATAAAGCAATGCACACAGGGTTTTTGGGAGTAGCTGCTATAATTTCCTAAGTAGTATCGTATCATGCTCTTTGTATATCTGTTAGCTTTGTTCCATTAAAAAAAAAAAACTGCTTCAAAAACTTAGTGGATTAAAACAATCATTTATTTAACCCATTATTATCTGGGTTAGTGGCTTAGTTTTTCTGGTCTGGAATAGTTCAGCTGACGCTTCCTGGCCTCACTTATGCTCCTCTTGTCAGCTAAGTCACATCCTGGATCGGCTGGTGGTTGGATGATCTAGCAGGGCCTCGCTCACATGTGTGTCTATTCATAGGCTGGTAGCCAGCACAGCAGGGTGACTGTGAAATATATTTCTCATTATTTATGAGGTCAGCCCAGATGGCTGTACATACAGTCTTAGGTTTTCAAGAGCCGCGAGAGAGAGCAGGCCCCTCTGTGAAAGTAATTTTCAAGTCTCTGATGGCAAATATTTGTGCCTGTCCCACTGATGCGTAGCCCTCTCTTCTAAGCCAAGATTCAGCGATTACAGAAACTTGCCTCCCCTCTGATGGGAGGCTCTGCAGGGTCGCCACTCATGTACAGCGATGAAGAGCCTCTGTGGCCATTTTTGCAAAGCACCATACTTACTTTTGCAGTTATTGTTTTGTGTTATTATTTAACTAAGGATATTTGAACACTTGGCCATTTAAGCTCCCTATGTCTCAGCTTTCAGTGGTTCTCCATTAGCACAGGAAAAAAGATCCCTATAAACACATCCCACTAGCGTCCAGGATCCTTTGGGACTGGACTTTATGTACCTCTCCAGCCTCGTCCCCTCTTCACCACACACTGCAGGGGCTCCACTCATTAGGATCTACCTGCTCTTCTTGAGTCATGCTATACTTTCAAAATCGTGTACCTTTTATGTATTACCCGCTACCCCAATAACCGCCTAACAAACTCCCATTCACATCGCAAAATTCTGCTCACACTTTATTTGCCTCGTAAAGACTTTCCTGACCCCTAGTCCGCCCCCACATAGTTTCTTCTTGTTGAATAACATCTCTCTTACACTTTACTGAACATGTGGGCATAGGTGAAAATCTGCGAGCAGCTGTGGGCAGCGATCATGTCTTCTCTGTCTCTGAGATTGTGTTGCTTACTAAAGTGTCTGTAATCAAGTAACTTCTCGATAAATGCTTGGGGAATAAAGAAAAACCAGAAGAGCATACAAATGACTTATCCTTGATTTTCCTCTAGAGATAAGGTTGAAGAAACCACCATCATGCATCCTGTAATACATGAGAGAGTCCCAAATCCCCTGGTCATATGAGTGTGGCCAGATTTCCTTTACCTAGATAACCCACTCTTCGCTGTTCCAACTGTGTTTAATTACAAGAAAACCCTCTCTCCTTTTACTATCAGTGAGAATAAATACTTTCTCTAAATTGGACCATTCCCTGCTAGGAATTAATAGAACAGGGGAAGCATTTCCCAGATCCTGAGTGAAAGTTTTGTGCAAAACTACATAAATGCTCTTGGTAATGTATGTGGAGAATAGGATGTGACCAGCGTGTGCCAGGGGACAGACTGCTCTGTAAGAACAATTTACGATCCGTCAGGTGGGAACTTTTATGGTGCTGTGCTAAGAGAAAAAGAAATTTTAGGAGCTGCTAAAAGCAACAAAATATGCTTTCAAGCTTAATGAGGAGAAGCGATAGAATTGGGTTGGCATGTATGGCTGGCTCCATGTGTTAGAGAAAAGCTGAAATAGTCTTAGTGTTACATATTTTGATTTTGCTAAATTTGTTTGGAGCAGAATGAATATTTATGGCCCTGCACAATGAGCAGCAATTTCAACATCTATCAATATAATAAGAATTTTATTTGAAAATTTTGCCCCATGAACAATTTTTACGTATTTCTCATAATTTTTTTCACATAAAAGCATTGTTTAAAAAAGTAGATAATAAATCCATTCTTCATTGTCTTGGCTAAAGAAAGTAACCATACACAGACTGAATACCATTTTTACTTAGCTGATTGGAAACTACCCCCATAGAAATGAGCTTAAATGAGATCAAGTGTTCAGATTGACATTATTTCTATATTTTCTCCCTACAATCTGTTGATCTAACCACTGTCCAATAAAGAGTTTCTAGAATAGAATAAACTTCAGTATGGGCAGTTATAACAGACAGACTTAAGCAGAGCACTGTCATAAAAGTTAGAAGAGCCCTATTAGAACATTTTCATCTAAGCCAACCATATAAAGTATGAGAAAACAGGGGTCAAGGAAGTTTAAGTTGCAGACCAAAGTTCAAAACGTTCAAGTATCATCAAACAGAGAAATGAAGTCTTTCCACACTTTAGGGCTGTCATTTGGTGTTTTAAATCTTGAAAAGCTGTATTTCTAGTAGTTCTGATCAATCTTCTCAGACCTACCCTCAACTAGTAAAAGAAATGAACAATTCAGCAGAATTTACTTCAATATCATTGTCACACTGAAGGCACCCAAATCAACTCCACTTCAAAGCTGATACCATAATACCAAAGATGTGCATAAAAACTTTTTTGATTGATTTAGAAAGTGATAAAAAGAAAACTATCAATAAAATGTAAACATTACATTTTTTATATTATTTTAAAAAAAGAAATAGGTACGATTGTTTTTCAGATTTTTATAACATATATTTTCAAATATAAATATGAAAAGTTGCATCTTTTTACTTATATATCCATTCAAAAAAACACATACCTGTGTGTTTAAATTGTCCTGTAATAATGCTTGTCAGTGTTTGAAAAGCGTCTAGAATTTTAGGGGAAGAAGGTCTGAGAATCCTCATTATCCCCTTGAGTCAAAAAGTCTTCAAGTGTAAACAAGTTTATTCCACTTGATAACCTCCAAATGGCCAAGGTGGAAATACTTCCACCCTTTAGAGTAATGAGTTGCAAAGATTTGATTCAGCATATCTCTGGTGTTGTGGGGGAGGGGGTACAAAAATTTATATATATTTTTTTACATTATCCTAAGTGAAACTGAAAGTTAATCTACAAGTACTAGTGGATCATTGTTCTAGGCTTTAGATTGTTTTGGCCAACGTAAGAAGGCATAGTGGGTCGTGCATCAGAGATTTTTCTGTAACCTGATGAATTGCCACGTTTGGAGTAAACTGGGCAATAGCATCTGCACAGAGGTAACTGGTAAAGGAAGGAAGAGAGGGAGAACAAGAGAGAGAACTGTCTTAGGAGCTAAATTGCCTTATCTTGAATTCTAAGGCTACCACAGGTAGGTCTGTAACCATGAGCAAATTCATAAGCAAATTCCTTGCATCTCAGTTTTCTCGGCCCGGTACAGCTAATAATACTACCTACCTTATAAGTTGGTTTTGATGATTAAATGGGAGGGAGAGAGAGAGAGAGAGAGGGAACTTAGAAGAGGGTCCACCACATACTATATTCATCCCATGTAATATTACTGTACTCTAGAAATTAACTAAATTGAGGTACAAGAGCAGGCAAAAGTACTAGAAGAGTTCAGTCAAACTCCTTCCCACCTCGCTTTTTGGGAAGAATGAATTTACTCCAAAAGGAAGGGAATAAGGAGTCTTCAGGAAACCTTTCCCGTGACCTAAAAGAGAAACAGAACACGTAAGAGAGAGTCCTTGGACAAATTCATAAACGACTTACCCTTATGCACGTTTAGCACCTGGATCCTTTTCTATCTTCTCCTTTGCAAATCCATAGGGAGACACTTGGCCTAAGGAGAGCATACTCAAGAGGCATGCCCCTCGAATATTCGGATACTATTTTTCTGTGTACGTGGTCTTGTACAGAATTGAAGTGATTGAGAGATGAAGCTATAGTGTTTGTATTATTTTTTACAGGCTGTGACCCTGAGTCTGACACCTATGTCTGGTTACATCACCCAGTAGAAGAAAAAGATTATAAGCCTCAACTCCACAAAGGCAATGTAGATGGGTTTCTCCTCACTGGAGAGGGTTCTTTCATAAGATTATATAGGGATATGATTTGAAAAATGTATTGGCAGATATGAAAAGATTTGTACTTAAAATGAAGACAGTACATTGTTTCTTAAACAATCTTTCACTGAAACAATAGATCTTAAGAAACAAAAATTTCTTTAAAAGTACGGCAGTAGCAGAAATATAATCACCTTTTTCTAATACTGAGAGATTACAATCAATGACATTTTGGAGTGTGTCAGGGCTTTTGGAAAAAAACTTCACTGTGTAGCCATCTATGAGGATTATACTGGATATTTGATTAGTATCTCATTTTGTTAGGCTCCTCTTACTTCAAAATTAGTTGCAACCTAATTTGTATTAATGTGGTCTAATGGATATTGAAGTCTTCTGCTTTTGGATAAGTGGATGGTTTAATTCTTCTCCATTACAAATAATTATTTGTGCAATAAATTGTTTTCTAGAAAGCTGTTTCAATTTATATCTCTAATAATTGTATAAGAAAACATCCATTTTTTCCTGCACCCTTGCTAATGCTGAATATGGATGATTTTTTGAAACTTATAAATTACCTACTTAAATCAAAAGGACTTCTTATTACTACTTTGTTCTCAATCTATTGTTTACTAGAGCAGTGAACTTAGTTTTAACCAACTGACGATGTAGGATTTGGAAATGAAAATTGGATGTCAACTTTTATGATCTGCCTTAGATTCCTGTCTTCTCTTCCTGCTGCTTGGGCTTAAAAATGAGCCTGTCACCATCTATCTGTGTCTGCTCCATTTCTGTTCTTGGAGTCATGCATGGGCACAGCCACACAGACACCCCTTGATTCCACACATAATCAAGAGAAAAATTTAAAACCCCAGGAAAAAAGCTTTTCACTGAACAGGAATTGCATCCTTGATCTTTACATGCTAGAAACAGCCTTCAATTTTCTCCTTGGAGATCTGTTTTATGTGTTATTTTGGTTTGCTTATAACACTGTTTTCACCGTAAAAAGGCAATTCCTATTGCTGGATTCTTGATTCGATGTGCAGTCAAATGCTACATCACAGCTGAGCTTCTGTATTTCACAGTGGATGGGAGAATTATTAATAAAGTTGTGTTTTCCTCCACATCTAATAACTGCTAATTCACTGGAGTTTGGAGTTTTAGAGAACCGGCTCTCTATATCCATAACAGCCGATTTTCTACCTTTTCCTTAGGATTTCACTCAAAAATAGTGGTTTTCAGAAAACCTTCTGGTTTGCCTATTTGGCAGAATATCAGTCTCATAGTCAATTAAATCAACTGCTTCAAACTTCTTACTTCTGACCCCCTTGGTCAGTGGGAAGCCAAACATTTTCAAGGACAACAGTCAATTTGTGGTTCAGTCTGTTCTTAACATGGCTTTGTATTTCACCACCTAGTTGTGCCATAATTACTACTGTCTGCTCCTGTGTTAGATCATTCTTACATGCCCTACCCCCCCAAGGAAAAAAAGTGTCTAGAGGAACCAATAAAATCTAACCGATACCTACACATTTGTCTTAAAGATGGCAGTGGGAAAAATTTAATTTCTGAAAGCTATTAGGGTTTCTTCCTGGTACAGGGCGATCATTTTGTATGCTCACATTAATGAAAACTAAATGTGAGTATATGTTCTGTGTGATGCGAGTCAGTGAAAGATTCTGACTAGAAGAGGTCCAAAAGCTGAGAGTGAACCCCAAAATGTGAAATCAGGATCCTTGGATAAAATGTTGGGATGGTGGAGCAAGCGTCATTCCTAAAAGAAGTTTTGTTTTGTTTTATTTTGTATTTTCTCATTGGCTTCTCTGTAGGGGACCTCTATTCCCCCACACTACAATAACTTGTTTAAGAGCATCTTGGAGCCTGATGGATTTGGATTGTAAATCCAGGTTCACCAACTACTAGCTGTGTGACATCAGCAAATTTATTTAATATTTTTCTTTTAATCTCAGTTTCTTCATGGGTTAAAAAATAAATAAACATATATCATAAATATCATAAACTTACTCTGGGGATTAAATATAATAATGTGTACAAATGCTTACTACACTACTTAGGCCATAATAAAATTAATGCATGGAGCTATTTTAAAATATGACTCTTTCAGGCCTCTACAACATCAAAATGGGGCTGACTGTGGGATCAGCATTTTAAAATTCCATTTTTGAATTGAGCTGGAGTAGAGTATTTTAATATATCTTATTGATTTGTTTATCCTTTCAATATCCAAGTCTTCATATTTGAAAGATATCTTTGAAATATGTCATAAAAACAGAGATGATAAGAGGGAGGAAAACAAGTCATATCATTTTGAAAATACAGTGCTTAGTACACAGTTGCACTAAATAAATATTTGCTGACTGCATGATCAGATGTGTGTACTCCAAGCTACTTAGCTCAGTGGAGGAAATTGTGTGTTTTTAGAGTCTCAAGTACAGTATGGAGACAGAATGCAATGATAGGGATTTAAGTTACCAGAAAGGTGCTAGAGGTTTTATTCAGCGAAATGTAGAACATCTTACAAATTATAACTTTGCTTGACTGAAAAAATTAACCTCCAGAAAGGAGAACCTTCAACAAACATCTATCATTGTCTAACAAAGAAGAAACAGCTCGCGTATTGGAAGCCAAAGTACCGTGGGAGAAAAAAGCATAAAGTCCAAAGTTATGATAGCTGGGGAAAGAGAAACAGACTTTAGGGATCTAGATATGAAAGACCAAGAGGAAAGTATACAGAATTTCATAATGTGAGCCGATAAATGGAGAAGTGTCTCACTCTCTCAGGGTGTATCTCAAATAGGAATTGGGAGTGCACGGTGGTCAGTGCCTCTGGGAGCGGTGCTGATGGAGATTTCCTCAGCATCCGGGAACAGAGGCCAAGATGCTCACAAACTGAGTCTGAGTTTGAAAGAAGCGTGAGAATAAAAGTGAGAACAACACATAACAAAGATAAGTCTCAAATGGCGATGGGGATATGTAAGAATGACAAGGACATGAAAAACTCCCTAAGGAACTTGAAAGGGATGAATGACGTTTACAGCCCCACCCCTCTCCATCCTAAACAAAACGCCTAGTTGCTTTTTCAGAAAAGGGAGATGACCTAGAAAGGCAAAGCCAAGATACTTTGCAATAGTAAATGAATTCTCTTTTTCCTCCTTAATGACTCAGCTCCTTAAGAGTTGTATGTATTTCCTGACATCTGATTTAACTTCCCAGTCCCCTGATCTGACGACCGCCTGCGCCATCTCATTTACACACATTAGTGCTGAGGACACTTTCCAGCTGTCACCTTGCTTCCCCTTCAGCAGCGTCTCCCCTTGCCCTTGGCTTCTCAGTCTTCTAGACAATGCTTTCCCCTCTCAGGCCTTGCAATGTTTGCATTTCTCAGTGCACCCTTTTCTGCAGTCTGTATTTTCTCTTGCAACACATTTTTCAGACCAAGCCCATCTTGTCAGTTTTTCAACATAGGTCTGACTCTTAAATTCAGGTCTGTAAATCAGATTTCCTCTTTGAGCTACTTACCTGGCAGCCCCATTCAAACTGAACTCGAATTCTGCCGGTCTAAATTGGAACTCATGACCTCCCCGTAATTATTTCTTTTTTTCTGGCTGAAGTTCATGCATTTTTTGTGTGTTCCCAGCCCCCTACTCGTTATGCAAACTAGCAACATTTGAGCTGTGCTTGACCGCTCATGGTGGTAATCACCAGATATTGTTGACTTTCCCTTCTAAATTCATATTAATTATGGCCAGGTTTCCTTACCGGGATCACCTTATTCCCAAACCATCATCTATTACCTGCACTAGAGCAAAAGCCTCCTAAGTCCTGTCTCCTCATCATCTCAGTCCATCAGAAAAATTCTTTATACTGCAGCCAAAAAAATTTATGTAAAATGAAGATGATCACTGCAATAACTTACATTATAATTAGCTTTCCACGCTTCCTAACTAAACCTGGAAGGCCTGGCAGGATGCGGCTTCTAACTATGTCTCTCCTTTTTCCCCATAATGTTCTGCTTTGCTCCTGAACCCTCTATCACATTAATGTTCAATCAGCTAATTTTTGTCTTTTTTAGTTTAATATTTATTTTTCAGAAAAGTTATTTGTACACATGGTTTTGTAATATGTCTTTGGGTCAGGTTTCTGTATATTTTGGAGAGGAATTGATAGTTCCTTTCAATTAAAAGATAACTTTCAATTATGGGACAATTTCTTGAATTATGTCATGGATGATTTTATTTGGTCATTACCCTCTAACCAAAGACAACCAGCCCACTTTTTTTTTTTAAAGATTTTATTTATTAATTTTTAGAGAGGGGAAGGGAGGGAGAGAGGGAAACAGCAATGTGTGGTTGCCTCTTGAGCACCCCCTACTGGGGACCTGGCCCACAGCCCAGGCATGTACCCTGACTGGGAATCGAACCGCTGATCCTTTGGTTCGCAGTCTGGTACTCAATCCACTGAGCCATACCAGCCAGGACCACATCTTTAATTGTACAAAGTTGGCTTTATCGACTTGTTTTAATGATGAAGATGGTATTCATGAATGAACCCTGAGGCATCTTAGAAATACAGAAATACAGTAGGTTTTGGTCTTACGAGTCTGGGAAGGGTTAGTGAAAGTGGGCTCTGCTCTAGATTGGATACTGTCAGGAACCGAAGGTAATTCTTTAGTTTCTTAGTCATTCTCATCTAGAAAGTTGGAGAAATGAAACCTTCCTCCAGTGGCAACTGGTAAAGAAGCAGCAGTTCTCATATTGGTTAGGAAAAGAGGCTCTTTGGGCATTTTAGTAATGAAAACAATGCTCCCATTTCTGTGTGTGCTCATCATGAATATTTTTCTGTAAAATGATTTATGTTTGACAGAAGAACAGCAAGGCCTAGACAGCCCTGGATTCTAGGTCATCTCTTAGCAATATTGTGGCCCAGCTGCGAACAATAGGCCAGCTCTCAGCTGCTTTTCTTTCCCACCTTTAATTTAGCTTTCTTTTATTGTAGAATTTATGTTATTTGGCTATTGAACATGGCGGGCTAAACCTTTTACTTACACTTTACTTTTTGTTTTGTCTTTGCTATTTTCTGTCTTTTTCTACAACTGTTTTCTTTCCGGGAGATTTCCTAAATTTAACTTGCATCTTCTCCAGTGCATTTAATCTTCAGGAACTCTTTGTTACTCTCCAGACATTTCTTTTCACGGCATCTGTTCTTGCGCAGGCATGGAATACCTTATTTTATTGCCGTAGAGATAGGAGAATTTAAAGATGGTTGTGAATTTGTTTTTGAATTTATTTTTGTTTATTCATTTTTTATTGTTTTAAGTTTTTCTCTCTCTACATTGTCTTTCCTCATACACAGTTTCACCCTTTTCTCTGTCCTTTTCTCTTACCCCTTCTGTTGGTTCTTATTTCTCCTTTCCCATTTAGCAGTGAAACACTAAAAAGCTTTACGTGCCTGAGTTTTTTTGCTGTTTGTTTTTTATATCACCGGGTTCAGTGTAGGACGACATGGCCGAGCTGTTTCATTGGAGTGCCTACAACTATTGCTACCTATAACTCTATCGAGTGAGTTAAATTATTTATTTAATTGTGCCAGAGTCTAGACATCATATCTGTCCGCCTGGGAGTATAAAGCTGACTGGTAAGGACTAAGGGGAAACACTGAGGTAAGGATTTATTTATTTATTTATTTTTGCTGGCAGCTGCACGCAGAGTCGTAAACTGTGGAAGATGTGAAATAGGGTCCATTTCTGGTGAACTCCCTCAAACCACCCACTTTGGCCTGGCAGCCGATTGACTTCGACAGCCGCCACCTCCACGGGCAAGCTCTTAAAGCCCGCGCTTCCTCCTGCAGGAAGCCGAGCTGAGCGTATCCCCCGGGCACTGAGCTGTGACTGCCTGGCCTTCCAGATTTTGTGAACTCTTAGAGTAGCTCCTTTGATCTTCACTCACTCGTCCCTTTCAACTTTTCTTGAACTTCTACTGTATTAAAATTATTCCTACTTCTGTTACCAAATGGACGCACTGTGCGACCCAGTGCAGTTATGGGAGCAACTTCCCCCTCCCCCGCGATCCCTCTGTTCTAGGTTCTTTGCCCACTGCTCTTAGAAATTATGGTTCTTAATGGCAGAGTTTGGTGAAAAGGAAAGGAACTATTTATTCAAAAGTTGTACATGTTTTGAGTAATGGCTAAATGTTGCCATTAAATCCCAAAATTCCTTTAAAACACTCACGGACACACACAACCCCGCCTCTCCCCCCTTTGCCCAGACAGGGGCACCAGCCTTCAGAAGAAAAAGAACAGAAGTCGGAGGCAGGCCGAGTTCCCAGCACCATTGTTACGGAAAAATGAAACGACCAGACACTGAGGGGTTAGGAGCACGATCTGTATTTACGTGCACAGGCCCAGAGGAGACAAACTCCAAATTCTGAGCCCAGAACAATAGCCCCGCACTCCTTTTATGCTGGGCCAAGTGGAGGAAGGGTTTGGGAGGAGTGGTATAGATTTGGCTCGAAAAGGGTTTACAGAGGTGGGAGAGAAACATTTACATCATAAGTCAGGGCAATTAGCATTTCATCTTTGGTATCAGCCTTGATTTCCTCTACACCATCAGCTATGTCACCGCAATCTCCAGTTCTTATTCCAAAACATTGTGGCACCTTCTCAGGACCCACTAGCAAGAGTCCTTCTCCCCTTTCCTTCCTGCATGGTCTTCGCATTGTTCTCCCTCAGTGTGAAGCGAACCTTCTCTGAGCTTCAAGTGCAGGAGCTCTAACTTGGGAAACGGCCTCTCAGTCACATACCTGGGTTTAAGTTATGCTAACCTTCCTGGTTAGCCTTGTTGACATGCAAAATGACCATCTTTGTTTATGAGGAACGAAGCTATTCTGCTATTATTGACATGTAAATTAACTCTCAATGGCCCTGCTCCCTGTCTCCCACCCACCCTGGAGGCCCCTTTGTTTGTGAAGGGGGAAGAATAGAATATCCTATATTTTTCTTGGACACCCCACATTCTGGACCCTATTACAGATCCCCCTCTTTGGGCAGCCCTGGCTGGACCCTGTTACACTTCTTCATATTAAAATATACATAATGGGTGACAAGGCATAGTGTCTGCAGCAAGATTGACCACAAGTTGATAATCACATGATCAGAAGACCTAATGTATTGTATTGACGTAAAAGTCGGTTTGGTTTTTCCTGTACGAGGCTCTAGTAGCGCTTAGTTGCCTTTAACTTCATTCAAAATAATTTCGTTAGATTGTATTGTGACAGCTGTTATATCAACATGCATTAAGAAAAATTATCAAAGTTGATGAATTTTTGTGTAGCCATTTTAATGTTGGAGATGGAAGAAAATACACATATTATGCTTTATTATTTCAAGAAAGGTAAAAACACAACTGAAATACAAAAAAAAATTTTGTATAGTGTATGGAGAAGGTGCTGTGACTGATCAAACATGTCAAAAGTGGTTTGCGAAGTTTCTTGCTGGAGATTTCTCGCTGAACAATGCTCCATGGTCAGGTAGACCAGTTGAAATTGATAGCCATCAAATCAAGACATCAGTTGAGGACAATTACTGTTATACCACAAGGGAGATAGCGAACATATTCAAAATATCGAAGTTAATAACGTTATTGGTGAAAATTAAAAACGTGTCTTTTATTTTATGGAAAAAACCAAACAGACTTTTTGACCACCCTGATATATTAGATACAATATCCAAAAACATCATGATAGAACAAAGCAGTAGGACAAATGAAATAAAAACGTGAAATTTATTGGAGTATAGATGTTACACAGATATTGGGTCATAAAAGGAAGGTAATGGACTCCATAGGTTATGAGTACTGTATCTTGGCTCAGTCTTAGAAAGTTTTGATAATTTTTTTTAAGTTTGTTAGTATTCTAATGAACCTGTCATCTTTCTTCGCATTTGCCCTGGATCAGTGTCTTATTTGAGCAAATGACCTTATGTTATGGTGCTCCACATTTCCCACAGCACTTAGCACAGAGCCAGCCATGTAAAATGCCCGCACTAAGACTTATTAAATTAGGTTTCCTTCAATCCCTTCTGGACTGCCCATTTGCCTTCATTAATTATGTTAGACCTAGAGGAGATGACCTCTATTCACTGTCATGATTGAATTACATCTTAGGCTTGTAGGTTCTTTGAACAACACCGTTTTTTGAGCGGAAGAGATAAACTATTAGAGTTAGAGAAATACTCATTTTAGAGATGAGGATAGGGCTATTCTTATCCTGCAGGAATTTTACTACTTCACTCTCTGAACATGTATACATACTCTTCTCCTTCTCTTACAGTTGCTCTTGTAATCTTTTCTAGTTGCAAAATAATGGATTTGAATGAGAATGGAAATATGCGATATGCCTTCTCTTTTGTGTTTGCAGCTGGTAAACCACAAATAAGCATCAGAGTCTTAACTATTATAATGCAAAATACAAAATTACATGTCAAACTGCATTTAAATGATAGATTTTCATTTTTTAATTACACCAAGTATTTCTTTTGAGATTTAAGAGATTTTAAGCTTTATAGGCACTAATACCTGTGTGCTTGTGATTTGTTTGCCCCTAGTTAAAAGAATCAGGAATATAGTCGGGAAAAGAATATTGATGCACCAGGAAATCTTATGAAGAATGCAGGACTTATTTTCTCCTTTTGTTTCAAAGATCAAAATATCTAGAATGTGGCAGAAATGAGGCACATCTCTTACGCTGGGGTAATTGTGACCATTCCATCATTCATTAACAACAGGATAAAAATAAACCTTGGATTTTGCTAATCTGATGATCTTGGCTTTGTTTTTGGTAAATAGTATAAATTGTGTATTTCCAAAAGGGCTGTGGAGAAAAATGTGACATGTTATTGCTGAATCTAACACTCTCACAACACTTAAGAGAATTTCTGTCTGGCCCAGGAGATGCTAACTATCCAAGTGTCTTCAGCAGCCCAGGGGAAGACATCAGACAGGCTCATCCTCAGTACCCTCATGCCCGGGTCCTGCTTGCACCTGGATGAAAGAGAGGCTGCCAGCATTTCTTCAGCTGGCTTCTGGCTCAAAAACAAACCAAAACCTCCTGGGGATGTTCTCATTTGCCTGCGGAGGAGAAAACACTGTGTTAAGTGTTTTACATACATTATCCTATTATATCCTTACAAAGCCTTTTGAGTAGAACCTGTATTAAAAAAATGATGAAAGTTAATCTCAGAGAAGGTTAGATTTTAATGACATATACCTTTTCAGGAGAAAGCCTGAGCTTTGAGCCTTTGTTGCTTGGTACCAAAGTGAGCAGGGCAGTATACTGATTTCCAGAACTTGTCCTTAGTGACATTAGCATAGAACCCCCTGTGCTCCCATTCCATTCTGTTGGTGCCCGAGATTAACTGGGGAGGGATGTAAATAATTCTAAGTGATGAAAAGAAAGTCTTTCTAGCCCATTGTGTGCTAAGAATGCTGCCATTACATGATATTATTGGTATTTAATTAAAATATTATTAATGCTAGAGTGCAAGCAACATGAAAGTGAGGATACATATCTGTTTAATTCAGTGTTAGAAGAGTGCCTGACCAGAAAAGGAACTCAATCAATAGCTGTTGAATGAACCCATTTTCTAGGTTGAGGCGACTTCCAATGCCAGAGTTGGACTGCCCACTGTTATTTTCATTGCAAAAAAGAAAGATCGCACTTTGGAGGAATAAATAAACCTTTTAGAAATCACTGAGAAGAAATAAAAGAAGTTTGTACAAGCCACAACTAAGTAGATACAAAATCTCCAGCTGCTCGTTCAGAGTGGTTCACCGCTGCCTATAAACTTTCTGCTCCCAGCCCACCGGAAGCATTCGTTTTTCTCCAGAATAAGTTTTAGTGCATTAATCGAACCCCTACCAGCAATGGTTGGTGCCTGTGTGGTATGCCTTGATCCAAACAACCAGGATGCTAACCCTGCCCAAAGAAACGACTTATTTTCCGAGAGGCTCTTTGTTCCCAATTAATGCCCCTCTAGTAAGGATGAAATTCAGAGAGATAGCTACTTTCCACGGAGTTCTGATAGCTGCTTTGCTTGTGTATGGGTGTTTGAAAGCCAAACAAAATAGAACAATTAAAAAAGTGATAGAAATGTGTGAGAGGAGGAGATAGATTTATGCAAATGAAATAGAGAGGACAAGGAAGACAGGAAGACAGGAAGAAATGGAGTATGAAAGGTGATCATAAGGATATGATTTAAAATATTATTTACAGTGAGAAAAACAATGTGGTGGGCGATTGAGTTAGAGCACACTCAATGATCCACATCTGAGCTGCACATCTGGGTGACATCGCCCAGTCACAGCTGACCCCCTTGAAGTACAGAGCCCAGTAGGAAATAAACAGAAGTGAATATCAAGATTTTAAATGTTTTAACTCCCCGATTTTTACTTTTCATAGAGCGCCATATTGTGTGAAAAAGAGAATAACCACCAATGCATAATCTGACTCCCAAAGGAAACTTTGCGGATTTTTTCTTCTAGCTGCATCATCCAGGATTTGTAATCAGATAGGTAACTTGATCATTTATATAATCATTATTTTTAAGGGAGCAATTCAATCCTCAAATTGAAGAGCGGATGTATGTAAACCAATATGATGCTCCCTTAACAATTTCAGTGAGAGGTTCCTTTTTAATTGCTCTGCTTATAATTTCAACTTGAAAGCCAGTAATAGCTTTCAAATTAATAGCTCATAGCCCATTTGATACTCTGATATTTAATTAATGAGTTCATCACTCCAGCAACACAGAGCCTTTCGACGACTCCTCCAGGTAGCTAGCTTCCATATTGCTGGCTGTTGTCTGCTAACCATTCTCAGGGAGGTCATTTTGCCCGTGTAAGCCTTTTGGGCTGGATAGTGAAAAAGAATGGGCTCATTAAAGACCAAAGATGTCCCTTTCCTGCTCAGCGGAGGCCTCTGAGGATAGCTGGCATTTTGTATTGGGTTTCTTTTTTTCCTCTTAACTTTAAAATGTGTCCTAAACTGATGTTATCTACAATACCACTAACTAAATAATGATATCACTATAAGGTTTAGAGATAAGAAGACAGATAAATGAGTCCACACCTCTGCTTTCTTTCCAGAAGCCTTCCCAAACCATCCTCCCTATCACTTGCTTACCGACTTTGCAGGAGTTGACAAACTGTGCCTTTGAACTAAGAATGCGTTTTAGGCTTTTAAAGAATTGTAACGAACAAACACAAAAGGAAATAATAGAAATTATGAGAACCTTTTACAGAAAAAGCTTGCTGATCCTTGAAGGATAATTAACACTTGCCATCAGCTTTTATAATTGAAATCCTTCCATTGGGCAAGGTTTGGCCAGCGTTCCTCTCCAATTCACACAACAACACATTTTCTCTAGGTGTGGATGATAAGGGTGCAGTCTCTCCACAACAGGCCACCGCTGCTAACAGGCTGTTCCCGTAAAGGCGGCAGACCGTCACTCATGAGGCTACCTGGCCTTCATCACCCCTTTCTAGGTGAATTAGCTCCACTTAGTATTGTGGCCTCTTACAGGGTTTCTGAGTAAAGAAAGGTCTTTGACGTCGGATCTCTTTCTACAAAATTACTCCCAAATGTCCTCAGTTATGACTCCTGGTATCTGGTCCACCGTTTGAAATACGGTTTTTGAATGTAAAGTCATAACTTTTCATAGGACTGTCCTGAAGGGCAATGACTCTGGCTGCATTCGCGTCCACAGTTATAAACTACTCCCGGGTTACCCACCACGGTTTGGCTGGTTGCCAGCTGGGTAGAGAGACCGTGACACAGGACAAGTACTGACAGAGGGACAGAGGGCCACACCTGCTCCCCCTGTGTAGAACTATTTCATCCAGATACTATCCGGGAATAGGTCTTTGCAAGAGAAAAAAAAAATGCCAAAGGGTAGAGGAAAAAAAGCAGACACAAACATGTCTACTTCAGCATTTCATGGAAGGCCGGTCCTGCCACAACATTATGAATTGCCATGAAGTTAGGGGTAATTAATGATAATTGAAATAGCTGTGAGTTATTAGGAGTATTTGGATTATTAAGATAAAGATAATTATAATAAAATTAGGTGCTTCAAATAGTGATTGCATTAATGATTTTAGTGTTAAGGATTGCTTTAAAAGTGTGCAGGGAAGCCTTTCTATAAATAGAGTAATAATGATGATAATAATACTAGCCACCATTTAATGAGTGCTTACCACGCATTAGGAGTTGGCTGCGTTCTTCATATGCATTACCTTAACTGATTAAAGGTGTTTTGATGGTGTAGATTAATAAGTAAAGGAAACCTCTGTGAGTTTTGTGGGAATGTTTGCCTAGAAAGTTACCAGAGGAAAGAATGAGCTAACGAAGTGTTTCACTAGAATTCCAAATAGAAGAGCCTTCCATTATAACGACAGCTCTTCTGAGCTGCAGCATCTCAAGATCAGCAAGGACTCCGGTCACTCTCCGTGGAGTCCAGCACAGGAAGCTCCTTTCCGTGTGCACAAATAGGAGGCTCCCACAACATGGTCAGCCTCGACAGGAGTCCTTACGCAGAACCACCTTCAAAGCTACAGCCCACAAGTCCCTTCTGCTCTGCCCTGAGTCTGGCATATTTAAGTCTATCATCAGTTGCCGAAAATGATGTGCATTTGTGCAAGGGGAATACAGGTATGTGAAATTATATGAGAGCTTGCGATAAGTGAATCTGCTAAAAACTAAGAATCTACTTCATGTATTGATTGGCCTTGAATTTGTCTCTAAAGACACTGCATCACAAAAAGAGATCAGCAGGCAATAATCAAAGGTACTACTCACTGAGTGTTTCAGACGTGCAAGGTATTGACAAGCACTTGGTGTATGCTCTAGTGCTTGGGTGAATTGGTAATAGGAACTCCACTGTACTTGTACGGTAACTGAACCTTAAAGAACTTCCTTCATTTCCCCAGTACCAGGAAGACAATATGCAGCGTGGCTGAGATTTAGGGGTGTGAGTATTTATAGTATCTCTTAGTCATTAAGTTATCGATTGTATAATTTGGTACTTTGAGAAAATGTCCCCACTGTGTGCATGTGTGACTGCCTGCGCCTTTGCATCAGGAGCCCCTAAGTATATAGGGGCAGCCCCTCTTGCAGTACACAGCTGTGCACTTCGTTAGCACACGCATGGCTCTGAGACAGCTATCAACAGGGATCAGGATGCTTCCTCTTTGTACCGTTGGGGAACAAGCCCAACGATGTGTTGGGCAAAGGACGATCATTCATCTGCTTTCAGTTTGCCTCTCTGCGTTTGTTTTCTTTTTGCATGTGAACGCAGGCAGCCGCTCAAATTCTAAAGATCCCAAAGCCCTCCTGTGTACTGAATTAGCATCTTTCCTCTCCATTTAGTTTGTGAAACAGTGTCTTTTCCTAATCAGACACCTCATGGAAAGATAGAAGATAGGAGAAGTGTTTGTGTCATTGTAAAACTTGCTACTCATTTGTGATTCCACTCAGCTTTTGCCCGACACACCACGGCTGGGAATTGCGGAAAGCCATTGAAGTCATCATATACATTAATATAAAGCCTAACCACCAAAACAAAGAGAGGTTATTTCTTAAGCCCTCTGGTTGTAATTTTCAAGATGCCTTTGTTCTTCCTCAGAGACACATTTTCCGTGTTCCTTTCTTGTCACAGAATCAGGTCAAGATGGCCCATTGTATGGACACATTAGTTTGGACACTGTCACACTGAAGCTCAAATGAAGCTTCCAAGTAAAGATCACTGGAAATTTCCATTATTCTTCTTAATGATCCTTTGGAATGTATAGTACTTTTTTTTTTTTTTTTTTTTTTTTGGTTTATGGGATGGTAGCTTGCAGTTGGCAAATGTAAATCAGAGGAACACCCAAAGTTAAACGTGTGAATAAAATACAAGAAAAACATAGTAATGACTAATAGAAGTAAATGCCAAGAAATTTTCTTGTCTTTCAAATTAGACATCTGTGCCCTATTTTTACATGCTCATCACCATAAGCACTTTAGCATGTTTTCCCCAATCTGTCAGCACAGATATATTCTGAAGGCCTCGAAGCTTTAACACCTTCACTCCTAACAGAAATGCCCTGGCAGCCACTCTTATGAAACATCTGCTGAGAGAAAGCCATGTGTGATGCCAACCCCACCCCTGAGTGCTTTGTTAGAGGGGCTGGCACAGTGCTGCTTCTCTAATGAAAGAGAGAACTGTGTTTCTGGGTCACGTCTGCAGGAAGATTGGAGGGCACCATATCTCCCCGACAGGCCTCCTCTCAGATGGATTCACCAGTTCAGAACTTGGCCTCATGTCTGCACAGGAGGAGGAGAGCAGATGAAGGGCTGTCTCCAAACGGAGCCGCTTCGAGCCCACACATGTTTGCACAGCTTGCAAAGTAGCAAGAGTGTGGGTTGGTCCTGTCTGCAGAGGACCAATTGCTCTGAAGTGCTTGCATCTGATCAGGGATGATGCTTACACAGGCTTGATAGACCTTGGAAAGCTTCTGGGGAAGGATGAGAGCCAGGCCTTTAGGAGCCTGCTCTGTCCAGTGGACTGAGCCTTATTCGAAGGCAAAAGGTTTTTAGAAGACCTCTAAATGCCTAATGATCCCAAAACTCCAAATTCACTTACTTACCTACTACTTTAGAACCTACCTCTCTCCACTGCACTCTGGAAAAGGTTTGTTTTAATAACGACAGATGGCCATCGAAATCAAAACCCTCAGTGCGGAACAAGAGATGACAAACATACAAGGTAGAGTAAAAACAGGTTTATCATTCATATGGAAAATAATATAATAATTAATAAACAGTGATACATGAATAAACTCTGTGTTTTGCAGACTCACAACTGTAAACCTACTTTTGCCCCACCCTGTATGTGGAAATAGAAATGTCTGCTAAGTTGTTTTAGGGAACAGGGTAAGGCACCTGACCCAATGAAAGATCATAAGAGGAGTGAGGAGGAGGAGAGCAGAGGCAGGAGCCGCAGCAAAGACAAGGTCAAAGAACCCAAGTCTGTGTTTGTGGCCATGTTATTAAAGCCCAAAGCTAAAAGCACATTCTATGATAAAATCTGTCTGTTCCGTTGTTAGGCATTTTACGTCATAGCCACTGCCTTGTTAATTTAGCCAATAATCCTATAAAGTTCTTCTAATTTTATAGATGAAGAAACTAAAAGACTAAAAAAAAAAATCAGTGATGCACTATATTAGCTGAGGGTGACGCACGGATATTATTGGAAATGAAACGGAGTTTGGAGTCAGCCAGGCCTGAGACATGAATGTGACCTTGAACCAGTCGTATGACCTTGAGGAAATAACTTCAGTGCTCTGTGCTTCCATTTCTGTATCTGTACTATAGGAATGTCCTCTTTTCAGAGTTGTTATGGGGATAAGGGTTAAGTGACGTGTCCAAGTGTAGGCTACTGGCAAGGAATGAGCGTAGAAAGTGTCCGGTACAATCTGCAACACGCAGCACACCCTCACACGTTAAACTAACGCCCTCTAGCATTGGAAGTGGCTGAGCCCAGACTTGATCTCGGGTCTTCCAGGCCTACGTGTCCTGTGTCCCTTCGCCTGCTTTGCTATCATTTTCACCATGGATGACTGCCCAGGAACAAGGAACATTTTGCCATTTATGCTTTTTCTGAGGCACACTTCTGGCCAATGATGATGTCAAGATGCATCTAGGGGAAATTATTCATATTGATCATAACCCTCTCTTCAGGAGCTAAAAGCAATTTCTGGAAATGAATCTCAGCCTAACTTAGGAGTACAAAGAAGTCATTTCCATACTTACAAGGGTTAGTCTGGCGATGTGTGCTTTCCCGCGTCCTTCATCCACGGCCCCTCAGGCTCCCCGCCCATTGATTTCAGTTTCTTCCCAGTCACTGGTGCACTTAATATCTTTAACACAAACTTTCATTCACTTACTCGCTCAGAAATATTTATTGGGCTTCTGTTGTGTCTGATGC